>JAVQJG010074901.1:0-17024 GCA_036024015.1 Craterocephalus amniculus | reverse complement strand
CAGAAGGCAAAGCTCTCGATTTACCGGTCGATCTACGTTCCTACCCTCACCTATGGTCACGAGCTCTGGGTAGTGACCGAAAGAACGAGGTCGCGGGTACAAGCGGCCGAAATGAGCTTTCTCCGTAGGGTGGCCGGGCTCTCCCTTAGAGATGGGGTGAGGAGCTCAGTCATCCGGATGTTCAATTTGGAGTTAAAAATAAACTAGAGATGCTCAAAGCATACCTCACCATCCGTATTATTAAGTGCTGACCAAGCAAGCGCGACATGATCCAGTTTTATTTAACCCATTAAGGCATCAGGGACTTTTTTGTCCACATGGTTTCTTATTTCCCTCAATTTATGACCATTCTGGATATGTTGCCCCATACTGGATGTTTTTTTCTAAGTAACAAGGTATTTCCCTTGAAGTTTGAAAATTAACAGGACATTTCTTTTTCCACATTTCAAGTCAAGGACAAAAAAGTCCCCAAACAACTTGATCTCGAACATGAAAATAATTGGAGGGTGTCTGAATATCTCAAGGCTTATTTGATGTATTTTGTGTGATCAGATTGTTCCCTAACCTCCTATAAAAACATTACACATTAAAAATCCCCCCCTTATTGGCTAAATTTTGCTAGTTTGGTTTCATGACATCACTGATTTTATTAAAAGATACACAAAATATTTTAGTTGGACTATTTCCCATATGATAAATGTTTTTGTTTGTTTACCTTTTCTTTTAGATTAGTCTCAATTATGCCCAAATGTACCTCTGGATCAGGAGCAAACTACACTTTGACAAGCAAGTCTGTGCTTGAAATAGAACATTTACGAAGAGTTTTTTTTGTTCATTACTGCCACAACGCTGCATGCTCACTGAGTTTCTTTTGCTTTTGCTGCATCTTTGGTTCTACTGCGGAGAAATAACTTCAACCAGCCATCTATGAAAATTTAAATGATTAAACATGTTTTGTAGCTCTTATGTATAATAATAAGAGCTATGTATCATTTACTGCTACTATAGTTAGTGGTATAGTCTAATTGCAGACTGATTTACATTATATAAGTTCATGAAACAATGTATTCTATATTCTTGTACAAAGCAGCTAAATTAGTCACTACTGTTTTTAGGCTATATATTCAGGAATACGTGGAGGAGAGGGTAGCACAAAATGGCCACAATTATTTTGTCCTCCATTTTTGTCTTTTGTAATGTGATGACAACAGATTTCCAAACTCACCGCTCCGGAGGCTAAAAACGTGGCACTGGAAGACCCGCTGCTCCTTGAAGCACCTTTACACAGATTTAGCATGTAAACCTGACGCTCTTGCTGTTTTTGGTCTTAACGCAGCATAACCAGAACTAGTTAAGGACCGCTCTGGAAAGTTCAACCCAGTTTTCCAGCCTGTGTAGCAGGATTCTGTGATCTACAGTATCAAAGGCAGCACTGAGATCCAGCAGAACTAGGACTGAAACTGGTTCAGAAACAGTTTGACCAGAGCTGTTTCAGTGTGGAGATGGGGTCAGACAGAGTGGATTTTATCTAGATTTTCACCTTCATTTAAAGACATTTAGCTGGCTGGATACAACTTTCTCAATGATCTTGGATATAAAAGAGAGGTTAGAGACCAGAGGTCAGAGACAGGTCTATAGTTTCTCATTATACAGGTGTCTAGAATCTGTTTCTTTAGGAGTAGAAGTGATCTGGACTTTAAACAAAATCAGTATGTTTGTTAGTTTGGAATCAATCTCACTTTTAAGTTTCTTAAAAATGTGAGCTATGCCCACTGCAGCCCTGAGTGCAGCTGTGTGTTTACTTCCTATCAATGTTGTCCCAAGCCAGAACCAATATCAACTAGGCAGTGGGATTTGGTTTGATCTGGTTTGCGGCAGTATGGTATACTAACTCATGTGTTTCTATTAAATTTCTATATACAATTTCTTGGCCCGTCCCATTTGTGGAACTGGGGTTTAAGAGTTATTGGCGTGCTATAAAATGGTAACGTATGTTAGATGGTACGGATTTTTCACCAGTGCTCCTTGGGAAGGAGTAGTAATTTTACCCCTATTTAAGGTATCACATATCAAACAAACATTAGGATGAATAATGAGTGAGTGAATAGCGGTGTTTTTATCTGGTAGGCTAGCTTTATTTCCTTTCCTATAGACTTGATGCTAAGCTAACATGTCACTAACCAAAAGAAGCAGGTATGGATCTTAGCTTTGCCGCATCATCTACAAAACCAAAGTCATTAACAATTGATGTTGGAAGGTGAAACAATGATTAGGACAATATTCTGTTTATCTGTCTCACCATCTCATCCTTAACATTTTCCATACACTCTCAGCCTTGTTTATAAAGACCGTGTCCTACGAAAACACTGGCAATAATTCTGATTAAAATATTCAGACGGTTTTTGCTTTCACTTTATTAGTCTTTGTCCAGACTCCTGTATTTATTTTCAAATTCAACATCATTTCATCCCGATATGGATGACACTGTCCTCAGTTTAGCAAAGTTTCTCATTTAGATTTAACTTTTGCCTTTCAAACACTTGTGCTGGTAATTTTTCTGGAGCGGAGGGTGTGAACAGTCTTGGTGTGGGAAAAATGTCATCTTGTGTGCTTGTGTTCATCGCAGAAAAGGCGACAATCTTCGTGAAATCAGCAGCTCTTGTTTCTGTATGTTGTCGAAACAGCTGATGTTTTCCCACCAGCTGACATGAAGACGGTGTGAGCAGCAAACAAGCAGAGGTCCTGGTGATGCTGACAGTGTTGAACTTTCTCAGAGGGGAGAAGCATGTCTGATTTCATGCAGGAGGGCTGTAGAAATGCTGAAAAGTAATCAGTAGTTTGTGCTTACCAAATAGCACATCATGAAAGCTGCATAGGGAGGTCTTGTAGATCACATCTCTTATGTTACTAATCAGTCTTACAAGGTTTTTCCAGTTAACAAAGTAACAGCAGCTGAAGCTGAGCTGCCAATAGCAAGGCCTTTGGAGAAGTAGGTATTTAAGACAGTGTGTGTAGATGGTTGGAGGATGTGTGACACCTACAACATCATTGCAGATATATTTATCAAATACATTGTAATAATTATTTTTACTTCATCAATCTAAATTGAAGGATTAGCCTCTGCATTTGACAAGTGTGCACTGCACACAACAGTCTGTGGTTTTTAGCAGCAATCATCCCAATAGGCCTGATTACAGATGATTTCCCTCAGAGAAAAAGATTAATGAAAAGGCTACAGGACCTACGTGGACTTGGGAGCTTCTATCAGGAAAGTTCATTGCGAAAAAGTAAAACAAACAAACAACAAAGTCCATCTAGCATGTCCTTTAGTAGAACAGCTGTTGTTTGACACATAAATAATACTGGAACAGTGGAAACAAAGACACAAGAGCACATGTCTGGAATTACATATTCTTCTACCCATCGTCACCCACCAAACACTGAGCACTAAAAGGCCTGAACCTCTCCGCTAGTCAGTGATAATGGTACATCTGCAGGATTTAACCTTCAAATGAACTGGTCATGTTGCCGTGAGCCCAACCAGAGTCATACAGAATTAAAGATTTCATGTCAGTACATGTTTGCTAAACATAAGCAGCATTAACCCAATTACTGAACATTTCCCTGTACTCTGTGCTACAAAGCTGCTGGTTATCCTGCAGGTGGTAAAACATATTGGATGGATTCCATCTTATGTCCTGCTTTACATGAGCCGTCCTCCACAATCACGCTGGACCAGTTTTTCTACCACCAGGATGCTGTAAGAGGGCACAGCAGCATGTTCCTGCCACTTGTAAATGAAAAACACTGACAAAGGATTTTATCATTTCCTCTGCCAAGGCTCGGGGGTAATGTTTTTGGCAGAGTATGTTTGTCTCTCTGTCCATCTGTCTGATAGCAACATTGCTCAGAAAGTCTAATCTTCTTAGACCTGCAGACCTTTTTATATGGAAATGTGGTAAAATCTTTATAAAATATTCTTCTCATGATTTCTTCCACTGTGACTTTTTTCCAAATGTGATGACTATGAAAGGAGCGGCAGTAGTGATAATGTGTTTTCTGATGCCCCCATTTCATCAGGATTCCCAGTCTGAAAGGCTCCAAACTCAGCTGGTTTCCAGTTCAGAGCAGATCTCTGGCGCTCTCTATCAGCACTGTGTGGGTACTGCAGCTGCTGATGGGGGGGGGGTATGGAGAGAAAAAAGTATCTTATCATTTGTGTGTGTGTAATACATGAGTTGTAATCTGTGTAAATTAATTTGTGTGTAACTTCTAATCAAAATTCTAATTTTATGTATTCATAAAGCACCTTTCAGTCTAGGGCAACTTAAAGTGCTTTACATATTAAAAACAATGTATTCATAAAAGATAATTAAAACAGCCTTTATAAACTTTGGCAGTGCCAAACATAAACTATTGTCCCAAGTGACTGTCTCTTTTAACTTACTTACTTTTTTTTTACCTTTAAGGAAAAGGTAAGATATACATTAAGATATGAGTTAGTGAAATTCAGTAAACTGAATACTGATTTGTTTTTTACATACCAAACAGAATAAATGCTTAACACATACATTTTCAGCACAATCTCGCCTAAACATTTGTAAATTTTATTTTCCCTACTTTATCAACATTTGTACAAGCACTGAGAAGCAGAAGTGTTACCAGTCTGCACTGAGGAAAAAGTGACAAAAACAGTCAATTATGGGTAAATATTAGACAGGAAATAGAGTTTGTGTTTGTTTCTGAGGTGTTTAAACTAATAACAGTTTATGATATGAGCATTATGAGTTGTCACACCGTCACAGTTTCCTCTGGCAGACCTGAGACCAGTTAAATTACCTGTAAGAGCAACAGACCAGTTCCACTTTCAGCTGGCAGGCAAATGATTTCCCAGAACAGGTCTCAATGATGGAGACATGGTGGAGCTGGGGGGGGGCAGAGTAGCCATGGCCACCTCTCTCAAATTTGATTGGACAATCCAGGTTCCACCTCAGGTGACTGCCAGATCACTGGAAGAGGAACCCATCAAGACTAATAAAACAATGATTTATAATCTTTTAAAACTTCTGTAAAAATGAATAATTTGATGCTGCACCCCTCTAGATGTTCTGTGGATGGATTATTTTTGAAAAATTAATGGAAAAGTTGTAGCTATGACTTTTAAATATTCTTGATTTTCTAATAATCCAATCATTGGGGGAAAGGATGAGAAAATCTTCATGCCTGTAACGTGTTCCGAGTGCAGCTCAGCAGATGCTGGATAAAGTCTGAGTCAGGCTTCTGCTACTGGTTGATGATGGGAAGTGTGGTCTGCTCCATGACCTCAGCTATTACAAGCGCGTCTCACATCAGCAATGCTATCAGGGTGGAACCTCGGCAGCTGGCACAGTCCACGTCCAGTAAGTGGAGAAAAAAAACCCTAACATTTTCTTTGTTTGACTAGAGCAGCAGTTTAATCCACACCGCTCAAGTGTTGACATCTTCCCTAATCGTCAACCGCACATGAATAGTCATGGAAATGGTTTGTTGTTGTGATGATGTTTACAGTTTGGCTATAGAAGCTAGCATCCATTCTGGCATTCCTGAATAGCCACAATGAGAAAGTCGCAATCAAACGCATGTGTGAGACGTCATCCATCATCGTCCACAGAATGAAAACACATTCCTGCGTTTACTATAATTATTTGGTTTCTGCCACAGGCTTCAATTCATCTGCTGCATGGTTTAAATAACCTCTGCTCTGCACATTCACAGCTTCATTCACTCATTCATTGCATTCAGAAATGTATCCGGTCAGACGCAGGTAATGTTCCAAACTCTGAGCTTAGCATAAAAATGTAGGACAGGCATAGTGTCATGTGTTTATTTTCAGCGCGCTATAACTCACAATTGTTACCTCTGTGCACACACTTCCACCAAATGTCCCAGTGTGAAATGTGCTTCTTTGCATGACAGGCTTAAAGGGTGTGAATGGCGCACAGAGCGCAAAGTCACAGGTAATGTAGGCGCACCGTAAATGTCGAGTGAATGCGAGATTTCACGTCCACACTCTGCTCTCACCACCACTGTCCACAGTGTGCATTTTTCTCAAACTGTCTTATTTTGACTATGTACTTAAAAAAAGTGTATGTGTGTGTGTGCGTGGGGGGATTCTGCGGTGCAACAGCTTCATGAAAACTATCTCCAGCAACCATTGTTGGTGTGTTGCAACTAACAATGAAATAACAGCTAATAAGGTCTCATTTTGGCCTCTTTCAAGTCAACAATGTAAACATGTCTATTTTTAAAGCCCAAACTAAAGAATCTTTTATTTGTGAGAAACATTTTTTTCTATGCATTTATCAGATGGTATTAAAGCATATCAGCTTCAAAAATAAATATGGGTTGTTGGCCATTCCACTGATATAATTAACTGATCAAATAACAGGTGCTGGGAGAATATCCAGGTCTGATTTAAGTAGAATAGGATATCTTACTGGTTTTATTTAAAGAACTGCACAAGAAGTGAATACTACAACATTTTCATAGTTTTTTTTAACATCTGCATCTCCAAACATGACAAAAAGTATGCAGATGATAAAGTATTTTGATTCCACAGCGGAGGTAACTAGATCATCTCTCCAATTCGGTGTGGAGATGGATATCGGTATCAGTTATTGGCCAAAAATCAAACATGGTGCATCATTATGTGTTATTACATAACCTCAGGATTCTTTTCATGCGAGGCTAATAACCAACTGTCTTATTACATTATTGGCTTTATTAAGTCAGTGGTTCTCATACTGGGGGGCAGGAGATCATTTCACATATTGCATCATGGATTTTAATCAGTGCTGTCAAAATGAAACCATTCATTCAGACATAAATATAAACATCAACGTATGCTATCTGGTGGGTCGTACCTCAGAAACTTTGAGAACCTCCGGATTAAACAGCATATTATTCAAGAAGCTGTTTATTGTGAAAACCACTTTTTAAAATTAGTGGAGACAATAAAAAATGCATTCGTAATGTTTTTAAATACTTTTGTTGTCATGTATAAAATATTATTTCTTATTATTCCTATTGAGCCCTGCAGCTGTGTATGTTGTTTAACAGGTTGGAACTTTAGCAAAGCGAGATGTTAACCATTATTGTCTCAGTTAGATAGAACACATTGGCGATGAGCGTGGGTATTTATTCGTCAACAGCTTATTGAGGGATAATCAGTGGCATGTCTCTGGCATAGTCATGGTCATTTTAATTGGACGGCTCGTCAAAACAGTTGGTTTCATAAGTCCATCCAAATCCATAAGAGCTGAAATGAATAATGGATAAATTTAATCTTTATTTGCTTTTATTAAACTAGATGAATGTTTGTTTTTTCCACTTGAGGTCCCTAGCTGTTTCAACGCCTTTCAGTATGAAAACATCAGATGTTAGAAACACTGAACTGTCAGCTATAAAAATAAGAATAATTAAACCCTGTGTGAACATCCGACATCGCATTTAAGCACCATTGGGAGATTTAATGTGTCAAAGTCCAGATGAAGTGTGCATGTGTCATATCATTTGACTACCATGTCTCACTCCAACCATATTTTAGGCCAGCACTTCCAGATCCTTCCAGGGTTGTGGATGGGTATATTTTGGGATGTAAAGCTAACCAAATGTCCTGGTGGCTAGTTCAGAGTGCTGGAGATGCATGGTGAAGGTGGAACCTCTGCGCAAATGTTTTGGAGTTCTGTCTGTTCAAGCTTTTCATGTTGCAGTGAGTCTGACCTCATTGTTACATCTTGTTCACAACACAACATAACACACTTTCAACTGTGGCCTACTTATGAAAGAGAACAAATCCCATGTCTTGGCTTCACTCCACTGGCTGTATTTAACAGTTCAGTTTAAAATTCCTGTTTATTTTTAGATTTTTAAGTGGTACCTTACCGGTCAGCATGTGTTTAGCCATTAGATTTTCTGTCAGAGGTGAGTATTAAAAAACAAAAACCCCTTTGTTTGATTTTTATTTTAAAACAAAAGAACCAAAATTAAAATATTCTGCCTTTACCTGTTAAATGCAATGAACAAAGCTATGTTTCTACTTAGAGAACATAATTTTGTTTTGTTGGATCAGCACCAACAACACAGTGTAGTCACCTCTATGGTATGGTATGGTGTGGTATGGTATGGTATGGTATGGTATGGTATGGTATGGTATGGTATGGTATGGTACGGTATGGTATGGTACGGTACGGTATGATATGGTACGGTATGATATGGTATGGTATACCACCCAACATGTTTATTTTGGGTGACCCTGCTGCATTAAGTCACGACAACAACCATCTAGTCTTTAACCCTATTATAATATTTGATACACAGAGTTTATGAGACATTTTTATTCAAACTATGGTAAAAACCAAACCCTGTAGTACAGTAAACAATCTGATACATGTCTTCTGCCCCCTAGTGGATATCAGAAAGCAGAAAACTACATTATAATGTTGTTGTAAATATACAATAAACATTTTTGGCCATTTTTTTCTTACACTTAAAGGGTTAAAAAAAATACTTTTATCTCCATATGACAGCTGAGAAGAAACTCATCTACAGTGGTGACTTGGCAAAAGGCTGCACATATAAATGTGTAAATAATGAGGATAAACCAGAAGCAGTGCAGGCCTCTGCCAAGACATAGAGTCAGTCACCTGAGAAAAACAGCCCACCCAGTACTCGATATCTTTTGAACTTCCTTAATGTTGCTTTTTCAGGGTGTCAAAATGACTCCCTCTGTAGGGTCTAGGAAGCATCTGGATCTTGGCAGTTCTAGTGTTGAAAATTTCCTAGATCCAGTCGCTGATCGGAAGAAGCCCTAAAATCTATTCAGTTATTCCTTTAAGGGGACATATCATGCAAAATCCACTTTTTTAAGCCCTTTAACACATGTTTGTGTTCTTTTGAGGATTCAAGTGTGCAGAAAAATGGAATTCATTCAGTCCCGGTGCTGCATAAATATCTTAGTATTCTTTTTGGGTAATATTTTTCACTCTGTTTAGTTTTCTCCATTCGCTATTACGTTTTTTTGTCTATTACGTCACTGTATTTGCTGCGGGTCTGCTAAATATGGTTATTGGCGTCCGGGTAAACAGTTTCATGATCTGCCTTTTCCCCCCTCGCTTCGATTTTGTTGTCCGGGTTTATGCTGCCTTCATGTGCTATCGTATTTATGGTAAATACCCAAAACTGACAACATGAACACCCACTCATGTCGTAATTTCCACTGGAAAACTGGAAAAATCTTATGATACCTGAGCTGCCGAGATGAGATCACTTTTGACCTTTCAACTTGGTGGAGAACAGCGAAATGATTGTGTATGGTAAACATTACATTATGCTTAATGCTCTCTGCTGCTGTTTGTAGTTTACTCAATGTTGTTGCATACATTCTTTTATATAGTATCTCCATTTAAACTTGTCTTCTTTTTTTTTAAAATGTAATTATTGTTCGCTTATTGTCCACCATGTTTCTCTTCACAACAACATAAAAAGCACTTAAACATAATGCACTGGTAATTTCCCCTTCACAGGTGGAAAGGCTCATCTTTCCTATACCACATGAAAGCAGCATATGTCATGCCGAAGTTGCAAGCAGACACCTCAAAAAGTCCGGTTGTTGGGATAATTAACCCACACATTCCCTTAAGGCCCATTTATGCTCCCTGACGGACGTAAATGTGGACGTCCGTACCAAACGTCTTCATGCGTCGCTGTCTTCGTATTCAATGCGTTGTTTCTGTTGCTACGGCTAACCTCCGCTAAGCAGCAGTGCTGAGTTTATTGTAAACTCTGCGATACGACGTTAGTTTCAGAAGCGGGTTGTCGGCACAAACGCACTGCTATGAAGTTGTTTCTAACCACCAACACTCCCTGAACACCTGTAGAGCCTTATTTCAAAACCTTGTGCAACTTCTGTTTTTTTCGCCGTCTTCATTCTTCTTCTATGGTTTTCTTCTTCCTTTTTATCTTCTTTTTCTTCACTGGTTTGTTTCTGCTGCACTATGCTCAACACTGCCACCGCGGTTTCTGGTGGTATAACTCCGTCGTCTGCGTCGAGTGACGGATGCACAAAGGAGCCTGAAAACGCACCAAAATGGCACAGAATTGACACAGAAGATGGACGAAACTTTCCATGCGTCTGCGTATCCGTCATCTGCGTCGAGCATAAATGGGCCTTTACATCGTCCCAATTTAGCATTGGGACCTCTGCTAAATGGCTGGTTACCAGTGGCGTGTTGTGGGTAAAATTACTGAGGAAGCTCGTCACGTGCATGGCTGTATAATATATATATAGATATATATTAAGGAATTCAATTATGTTAGACTCTGAGTCAATGAGAGGACAGGACCAGCAGGTTAGCATTAGCGGCTAGCCATTCAGAGCGGCAGTAACTTTCCATATTAATGGTCTGAAATACATCGCCCCTTTCCACACGAAGCTCCGGTTCTGGTATCAATTTCATTAGAAATTGATGCTGTTGTGGTAGTTTGGAGAAAGTACTTTTGGCTAAAATCTCCAAATCGCCGCCTTCTATCTTTGCTCTGAGTCTGCTGGGGTTGCTAATGGCGATTGTTATGATTCTGTCATGATTCATGTACAGACTTCTCTGGTCTGATTGGTGGGATGCAAAGAAGCGTCTAGCTTCCCTTGACCTCCGAAAAACTAATCACGCTCCAGTAGTGGCATGACGTTGTCTCATCTGATTGGCTGATCATTAAAAAAAATAGTCTACAAGGAAGCCAGCCTGGTCTGGCCTCTTTTGCGACACAATATGATTTAAATTAGTGATTCTCCACAGGTGGGCACTGTTTCAATGGGAAAGACGGTGATCAGAGAAACGTGAGGCAGAATCCTCTTTGTATTCGCTCTAAAATTAAGAGTTTCAGAACAATGACGGCCACGGTAGGAAATTAATAAATGAATGGACATAAACAGAAAATAGAGGAGGCTGTGCTTCCCTTTGCTTCTGGGAGAAAACGCCACTGACGGCAGCATCTCCCTATATTTATCTTCAACAACACTACATGTACGGCCGATTTAATGCAACAGAAACTGGTCATTGTGATTGGTGATTGTAGGCTGAGACTCGCTCCATGCAGCACAGCTGAATGCTCCGTACTGAGGTGATAATTCAGCAACATTGTGGAGTTGTACTTCAAAATACTGAAACAGATTGTGCATTTTTGGCATCTTTGCCGTCATTAACCAACTTAAATTGGTTCCAAAACAGACTCCGTTTGGTCCTCTTCATCCTGCCAGTTTACCACTTCTAGTTTGTTTATCAGAGGGGAGCTTCTTCTTTGTTCCCGCTTCCGTGTCAAGGACGTCTCGCGTCTAGCGCGCTCCCATGCGGGCTGGCGAGGAATTACGGGTTCAAAATGCAATTAATTGCAATTTATTTATTTTAATCAAGTAATTTCTTATCGACAATTTATCGATAATTGTTTGCATCCCTATTTGTAATGCATTCACCTTGTTTTTAACCCTTTTCTTTTGTGCATTGACAATTGTGAAATTCATGCACTTGAAAATGTAAGTGTTCCTATAGTGTTTTTTTTTTAATATATTATTTTTTACCCCCTTATAATATTCCTTTGGTTGACTTTATTTCAGAAATCCTGATATGCATGTTGTGTTTCAGACACTGAAATGTTGTCCCGCCTGTCAGTCTTTGAGGTGTCGTTACACTCTCACTGGACTCAACAGCTGGACAGTCTTTGGTGGAGTTCTTTCCGTCTTAAAAAAACCAAATGCTTTCCAGATTTCAGGTTTGATAGCTTACTGTAAACCACATTGTGGCATGTTGCTTGTTAGTCATGTTTTTTACAAATGGTGCTTTTCCATGATATGCAATGGTACACTTCTGTGGTTTTGCATGGGATCAGCTGTTCAGCAGTGTGAAACTGCCATGACAGAGGAGTTACACAACTTCATTTTTTTCCTGTTTATTACATTAAACATTGATTCAGCAGAGACTTTTATCCAAAGTGAGTAGCATAGAGGAGAGTAGAGTACAGACTTTTAGTTCAGGGCCGTTTGAATATCAGCTGGGAGCGATGAGAACAAATCTGCAGGATGCCATCCAAAATTTATGTTGTAAATTGTGTGTAGGACTTCATGGAACAGGGAAGTGTGTCAGAGTGTGTTCACTGCTGTAGAGACTTGTTTGAAGCCACAAACGACCAATCTCTCTAGCCACTCAGCACTCTGGTGTTTCAGAGTCACTCAGGATCGGCTTGACTTGTTTGGAATCTAGGCCAAGACAAGTATCGGATATTATCAGCTATCAGCTACCAGATACGATGAAAGACCAAAACAATGTGTGTATTGTGCCAAACTGAAACAAAGCACATGATATGATGGACAAGCTAAAAATGATTTTTGAGGTTTTAAGACTTTTTTAGGACTCTAATTGGAAAGATTATGGTTAGATTAAGGTTTGGGTTAGACATTTTGTTGTGAGCGGAGCTAGCAGATGTATGGTGTCAGTAGAGAAACCCTACAACATATAAACCAGATTTCTGTGTTTGTGTCCAGTAAGCATCGCCTTGAAACTGATCTTCTGTTTACCTTGCACCTCTCAGCTTCTATGTGTCTCTGTGGATATTAAAAGAAGATGGTTCTGATCTTCACAAGTAGGTTCTTAATCTAACTACTGCAGGCGGTAGGCACTGAAGACACACAAGTCAGTTCTTCAATGCTTTGATTCAATGTGGCCTGCTGTGGATCTTTTAGAGTTCATGCCTCGATATTCAGCTTTAGAATTTACACCATCTTATAATATAATTCAGCTCAATATGAGTGGGAAATTTACCTCAGATGAAGTGATTGCAGGCAAACAAAATGTTTAAAACCAACCCTACTGTGACCTGAGAAGACCTGGGTTAAGACAAAAACTGATTAGGTCAAGTCTATAACATGTTTAGGAATCAGTTGCTGTCTTTGAATTATTTGCTTTGCAAACACGATCACTCTTCTCAGATGCTCCCATATCTGCCATATGCATGTTTTTCTTGTATTTCCTGCAGGAAGACATTTCCTTGCATTATGACAGGCTTCACGGCACACCTCATAATCTGGGATCATGTCAGCCTTTTTCCTTTGAGACTATGCACTCATTGCAGTCCACCTCCTGAATCCACAACACGGAGAGACGTGAGAGGGCACTTCCTCCTTTGTCCGTCCAGTAAAGGTGTTGGATGAGACTGGATTGTCTGCTGCTCAGGTGTAGATCGGTTGCAATGATGTTTCCACAGCTGGCAGAGAGAGAGAGGGATGGGAGATCAAAGCTGTGCCTCAGGGGCACCACTCTGCTGGTTGGATAGCAGACAGATGAGCAGCCAGCTGGGCTTCTCTTGCTTTCAAAAGCCAACTTGAGATTCGAGGTAAAACCAGTCAGATTGGTTCAAAGATTTTTTCAATATCTTTTTGAACTTTCAAAGGGGATAAAAAGAGTGACGATGGAAAGGGTACAGAAATTAATAGTTCAAATATAAAAAGGTGAAAGACTCCTAAAGGTAGATTTAGCTTAGATGTAGCGTTATCAAACACATATTTGTAAAAACAGGAAATCCAAAGGTCGGTGTTCTTTTCTTCTCCAAATAAGAAATAACTCCAACGTTAAGTCACTTCACTTCAATTTTCTGTATGTGAAGCAGTTCAAATTCCAGGTTAAATTCCATATTAACACTTCTTTTATTTGCTCCCGCCTGTTTAATGGTTATATTTATTACCTACTAGTAGGCTACATATAAACTACTAGATAAATGCTTTTGCCTGTGACAGCTCCAGCACATTTAAAAACTTTGTTAATTCACATTTACTGCAACAAAAACATTTTTAAAAAGTCTTTACTATTTTTCTTACTATTCTGTATAAATAAGAAAGCGAAGAAAAGTGGAGCAGCTCCACACTACTCTGTATTGCTCAGAGACATTTCTCTGTTCATGTGGTTTTATAAAGCAGTGCAGCTAATAACTCAGAGAAATGATTCCTGAGGGTGTTTACTCTGGAAGGAGATGTTGCG
This sequence comes from Craterocephalus amniculus, assembly GCA_036024015.1. Taxonomy (NCBI): domain Eukaryota; kingdom Metazoa; phylum Chordata; class Actinopteri; order Atheriniformes; family Atherinidae; genus Craterocephalus; species Craterocephalus amniculus. The sequence goes on along the minus strand of JAVQJG010074901.1, from coordinate 2,964 downwards.
TTGTTGAGTTTTTTCAAATTAAATCTTTGGCACTTAAAGTGCCATCAAACACCACACAGTGCATAACAAGCTTCCCTCCCTAGGGGGGAGGAAATTATCTGGATAAACAGACAGAACTCCTGAAAGTGACCATAACTGATGAAAGTGTAACTGGAAAGTTCTCTGTGGGATACTGGTAATTAGACTGCAGTGCACATGTCAATGCGCCCGTTCTGTCAGGTCCATAAAGCTGGGTTTCATCAGGTGAAATGAGTGAGTTCTGCTTCTCCAGAGAATAGGGAATGTCATTTCTTCTGTGATTTATTGTGTGACAAACACTGAGGCTCTGTTTCTGGGGATGAGGACAGAATTATGTGTTCACTTTCTTTACTAAAATATGTCTTTAGGCCAGAGAATGTATTAATTACTCTTCCAAGGCAAGAGTCAGGGTGGAGTTTGAGATGGTTTCCATTTGTTTGTTTGTTTTACTGCTTGATACAAGCTTGATTCAGTTTGACCGAACTCAATTTCATGACACTTGGCACCTTTTTTTTCTTTCACTGTGGGTCTGGATAACATTAGCTGAAGAAAGCATTGGACTTGCACATGAGGCACATTCACAGAGGATTACTAACAAGCACAAGGTGTCCCTTCCAAATGTAAGTTTTACTACATTTCTTTTAGGATTCACGAGGCAACATTTGAAGATAATTTGTATAACCAAAGTTCAAGTAGGAATTATATGCTGACAGCTTCATTAATGTGCTATAAACAATTTGTCAAACAGGAAAAAGTACTATTTTATGCTCCTTGAAAATGTGTCTGCTTGAGCATGGAGGTGGTATCACAGCAGCAGCACTGACTAGTACAACTCAATGACTATCATTCCCAAAATAAACATCTTTTAAAAAGTATTTCATTTCTGACTGACTATAAGAAAACAATTGATTTTCTATTATCTTCTCTCTACAAATGAGTGCCATCCATAGTTAGTCTTCCAGTAGCTGGTTGGAAAACAATGAAAAATAAAACATTTTAGTCTCTCCTCATTTTCATTTTTATGAGGCTTTTAGATGTGGCCTCAAACCGCAAAGGAAAGTAGACTTTGTATGAATAATGTCCTGGTTTAATTTTGATGTTTGTGACAGGAAACAAGCAAACAGGCCCTCTTTTTAAATCTGATGTAAGCTTTTAAGGTCATCAAGCCGTCATTTCCAGGCATTCCTAGAGAAAACAGCAGGGAAACACTATTTTATTGCCAGGAAGTATTTTATACCTATCTGGCCTTGTGTTTTAAATTTTCTCCATTTCACAGGAAGTATTGCTTTAGTACTCTGTCAAAAACAGTCTGTCTGAAGAGCTGGACATCAGATTCCAGTTAACTACAGCAAAGCAGTGAGTCATGCAGGAGACAGCGTTGCCTCTGCTTGGTCACGGGGAGGTTTTGGGTCTCATTTACACCTCAAAACAGAACTGAGAGTGGGGAATGCTGCTGTTTGATCTTGGTAATAAAGGTCAGTTCACTGGCTGGTTTAGTGGGAGGCAGACTTTGGGATAATGGACAAGAAGGACTGCTTATCCTGGCAGACTCAGGCCATCCAGTACAGACTCATCCAGCTGATAGGAATGCCTTCAGTCCAGATGAAGAGCTCTCAAATATTATGCTCATTTACATTTAGACATGTGCATACACGTATGTACTTGCAACTTGCTGTGACAAGTAAAGGTTTTTATGAACATTTCTGATATTTATTTGTGGCAATTGCATCTGAGTCAGTGATTTGATGAAATAGGTGAAAACTTCATTTTCCCCATCTTACTGAAGCTGTTAATGCCTTTTTATTTGGAGAAAATGTAAGATTTCCTCATGCTGCAAAGGCAGAGGAGAGTAAGTATCACTCTTTGGAATTGGAAATTAATTCTTCACTGTACAGTGAAATGTGCATGCACATTGTTGCCACTATTAGCTTACATGAATTGGCCGTGGTACGATTTAACTTGAATAGGTGAACTTTACCAGCCTCATGACTGAATTCAGTCAATTTTATTGAATTGTAATTTACCTGTTACAGTTTCAGTGCTTCATAGGGTCTAACAATATGTTACACACATAGCAACATTTTTATTCATGATTATAAGTTGGAATTCCTTTTCAATTTCCTTTTCAATCACAGATTATATATTTTCAACCCCAGTGTCTGAGTGACAAATCTAAGTGCATATACGGTTGTGTTATTAGTTTCTATATACAATCGTTAATCCCATGTGGTAACTCAAGTTTCACTGCAGGAATAGCAGCTTTTAACAAGTTCTTATAGACACCATGGCTTATACACCATGTATCTTATCTAACTTGAGTTTTTTGTGTAAGATCAAAGTTTGAACCAAAAAACCCAAACTCCTCCTCCATATCTCACCACAGCCACTTTAGCATAATGTTTGAGCTGCGTAATGGAACTATTTATAGTAAAACTATTCAACAAAACAAGTTCAACATTCATATCAATCAAACTTTATTTGAAGGCACTTTTCACACAGATGCTTCACATCATTCAAGCAAATTTTAAAAAAAATAAGTACAAAACATCAATAACACACACTCTTTCACTTTTCAGGCATAACCCAAACACAGCGAAACACCACCCCTCTATGCATAAAAATAAAACTACTTTCTCATCTGTCTTTTTAACTGAAATGGCGATGTAAAACTGGAGCTAAACAGGAACAAGGCCTCACAGTTTGTTTTAGGTTTAATCAAAAAGTCGGTACCAGAGGACCTCAGGGTCTGCGAGAGTTCGTAATTTAAAATCAGGTCAGATAAAAAAGGCGGCACAAGACCATTAAGACTTTTATACACCATTAAAAGGACCTTAAAGGAATACTCCGCCCTCCGAATGATGTGCCTTCATTTTGTACTCACCGTCATGCTGATTAACACTCTGGAACACTTTCTTGATGTTCATCATGTAGCCGGAGATATCGGAG
>JAVQJG010074895.1:0-10578 GCA_036024015.1 Craterocephalus amniculus | reverse complement strand
ACAGAGGCGCTGTGTGACGTTGCGCTATACTCCAGATGAAAATACACACCCTGTTCTTCACATAAAGATTTTTTATTTCCTTCAGGGTGAAAACAATGAATTTCGCTTTTAGCTCCTTTCAAAGTAAGGCCCGAGGACACCCGAGCCCGGCAGAAATCAGCCCGAGAACGGGAAATATGACTGAGATTAGCCCAAACCCGTTTACAGCCAGACATCATTTACACGTGCACACACAGCTTGTTCTTCAAGAATGAATAAATCATGCATTTTATATTTATTTTATTAACGACTAACATAAAAGCGAGGAGGGGGCAACTTGAAAATTTAATTAAAATAAAATGCGTTACCACAGTCACCAATAAGATTATTATAGGCTAACTTGCCTATATAAATTAAATGTTTATTTCTTCTTCTTTTTCCCCCAAATCAAGATAAAATTAAATTAAGATTGGCATTTAACTGTAGATGTGTATTTGCCTTGCACTCTCTCCACAATTAGGCCTCAACGAAACAGGAAACGGCATCTGCAATTTATTTGAAAGAACAATGCTCATATTGCCCTCTGACTACATTCAGGGATTAATTTGTGCCGGATCAAGCCGGATCCCGATCCAGTACCTCCACGGTTGAATCCGGAACCTGTCTTATTGGATCCGCCCCTGTAAATAAACATAATGAATTGACAAATGTTTTACATTTAAAATTTTTTTCTTTACTGTATCCTCATTGAGGCTACACCAAAATTTCTTAATTTAGATGCATTCTGAAGTGAATTTAGGCAACGTGAAACAGAAAATCGTGCCGGCGGATCAACAGTGTGGAGAAAAACCAGGGGCCTGTACTGTGAAGCCAGAATTTCTCTTATTGACTTAACTTTAGGGTTAACCCGGGGTTTTCCGTCCTGCGATGCTGGTTCACTTCGGTATATCATTTATCCTGGACGCCTAACCAGGTTAAGTTCTAGATAAGAGATCAGAGAGAAGTGCCATCCTTCTGACAGTCTCTCATAGAAACTGTCTCATAGAAACTGTCCTCCCCATCCTGTCCACCTTGGTTTGCTGATCACAGGAGGAGCTTTAGTAAGTATTTTCAGAAATAGGTGCAATATTTTAACGTGGAAATAAAACCACTAGCTACTTTCGAGTTAAGTTTTAGTTTCCGTTCTTGACTTCTTCCAAATTCCGTTAAACTCCACCAGGGTTGCATCTCAAATAGTAAGGTTAATAATAATTCTAACATAAAATTACAGAAGCAGGATTTTATGGAACAACAACTTCTCGCGCTGTCACAGGATTAATAAACGCGCTCACGCAGCGCGCTGAGCCCCAGAGAAGCTAGAAGCAGTCAGAGGAGGCAGACCTCTCCACGTTATTTTATTTACTGCCAGTGACTGTGGGTGTTATTTTTAATTTAACTCCACTAAAGGTAAAACTACCCAGATCTCGCCAGAATATATATTTTTTAATCCTTTGATAATTATCCGGATCACTCAAAAAATCTAACTTTAATTATGTTGGTAAGAGTCAGACAGAAGAACAGGAAAGGGAGGAAGATGTGCGAAATGTCTGTCATAAAGTGATTAGGGTGCTGTACGTTTATAGTGTCCGATTAAATAATAATGAGGCCTAATCTGATAAATTTGTGTATTTATAAAGTCTGAAATTCCTGCTGACAACAGTGTTGTTTTAGGCCTCATAATTGGTTTAAATTCTTTATATTTCTGAAGAATAATTGCCTGTGCTCGCTCCGCAGCCTGCAGGGAAACCCATTGTTGATTGGTCAGATGCTACAGAACGGGTGGTCGTCGTTGAGGGGGGGGGGTTACATCACCTCGTTCATCACTTTTTACTTGCCACATCCGCCCCTACTCTTCGATCCGACACTTCCCAATTTACAAATTAAGCACTGACTACATTAAAGTGTCAATTATTAAGTAAGAATTTTAAAAAAACTTTGCTCACCAAGATTAAGGGTTTTTATGGAGAAAAATTATTGAATCCATCAGGGGTGAGAATCTTTTACCAACTCACGATTCGATTCAATTCAATTTGATTTGATTGTCATTTATCATTTTGTCTGCTTTGCTAGAGAAAATGACAAATTGAGTCATTAAAGTGTAATTTTCAAATTTATTATTAATTTTCAAACATTCATCCATGCTTGGATGGAATTTTTGCAATTGTAATACAAAAGCAACACCAGTAACAAAAACAAAAGTACCTCTTTAACAGTGCATTTGAAAAAAGCTTGTCGCTGCCAGATCTGCATTTCTGCCAGATCCGTATGTGTGTGGACTGCACATGTGCATCACGTCCGCCATCTTGGACAAAGAAATACAGCAACAACTAGTCCAAACTGTTTGGTAAACACATTTACTTCTTCCTGTAATGATCAGTAACTCAGGTTTTTACTAATTTTCTTTAAAAAGTGTAACTGTGTCGACACGTTTCGCATTTAGAGGAGCTCCATCTGCTGGCCGCCTGTGGGTGGTGCTGCTGCAGGGAAGCATGACGGGGCTTCTGGATCTCATTACATTATTGTGGTGGGGCTCCTCGTCTCATCCATCTGTGTAATAAAGGAAATATTCTGAGCGCCAGTTTATTGGGTTTTTCCATCAACGTTCAGCATCAGATTGTAAACGGGAAAATGAACCGGGACAGTGAAAATGATAAGTAACAGCAAGAAATTAAAATACGTTTACCAAACAGATCTGAATAGTTGGTGTTGCGTATTTCTGTGTCAAAAACGTGATACGCATGCGCAGTCCACACAAATACAGACCTGGCAGCGACAAAGCTGCCTTTTAAGTTCTGATAAATTACCAAGAGTGTGGCCTCTTGTAGCTAGCTGTAAAATAATTTGGAACAAAAATAAAGTGCTTCTGTGAAATGCAAAATGGTTCAGTTGAAAAAGATATATTTCACAGAAAAGTTTCAATACCAAAAAGATCTTGTGGATTAAAACCACTGCGGACATGAAAAATATTTATATTTCTCAGTCAGTAGTGAGCCATGAACTATGTTCAAGATTACTGTCCATTTACAAGCGCAACATTCAGGTTTTCTGTAGAAAACGAAGCTGATCAACGTGGGCAGGAAGGAGACTGCTTCTCCGTACTGTCACTATATCTCCAGCGGTGGAGAAAACTCAGCTGCCACGCTAGTGCCAGGGATTCACATGCAGTGCTTAGCCTGTCTAGCCAAGAGAGGCAAACCGGCCTAATGGGTCCTCCACCAGATGAGGGGGTTGTCCCACAGAGACAGTGGCGGGGCTTCGAGGTACTTCTTGAGTCCCTCTTCTGCTCTGGTGCTGGCTGATCTACGGGTAACTCTGACCTCAGTAAATGTCTTGCCCAAAAGTGCTGAAGGCCTTCTTTTTAAAGCAGGGCCTTCATCTGGGTCTGGCTCTAACTTTGACCTACATCAATTTTTAACAAGTATAAATGTGTTATACAGTTTACAAAAACATATAATGTTCATGAATAGGTTATTTAAATTTACCTCAAGTGCTGCTGCCTCAGCAACAATATTAGCATGGATATCCAGATCTTCCTCCTTGGTGAGGAAAGGCAAGGCCTTGGACCTGGGGTCCAAGAAGGAACATGACTAAAGCATGCATGAATGCGTAAATGGATCATATACAGCTAGAAGCACTCAGTTACATTCTTCCACTAGTAGGACCTGATCCTTCAGTGGTGGAAAATCCTTTGAAAAATTCCTGAAATCAAAGGATTCATTATCAGCTTGTCATAGTGGTCTACAGCACGATTCCAGAACACGATGGAAACTGTTTAATTTTATGACAGTGGCCACGTTTACATGAGACTTTTAATTCATCTTTAAATCTGAATTGAAGTTAATACCGCTTTAAAATGATGGGAAAAAAATGACCATTCAAACTATTAATTCCTCAAGCAAATGTTAATTCCGAATTAAACTTAATTCTGAATAAAGTGGCTGGTAGATTTGAACGATATGGACAAAAAGTCATACTTCAATGTCCATGCCAGATATCTCCATCGATATGATACGACATGACAACGGGTTCGAGGAAAACCAAGCATTTTTTTTCAGAAAAATACAAACATAATACAAAAGAATGCAGAAAAAGTGCAGTTTTATTTATAACTCACTGCCAGTCATCAAAATTAACAAAGATCTAATGAATAAATTACTAATCAAACATTTTACTGCAGCTATGCTTTACCAATAAATGAGAAAAATGCAGGAGCCGGTGCATTGAAAGTGCATGCCCCTCTAAAGACAACATAACTCTTGGCAGAAATTGGATTTGCTACTCGCAGAACAGAGGTAGTAGGGGAACAACAAACGTTCTGCTAACTTATCAAATCTTGTGTTCATTGCTAGCTAGCTTTACTTGATGTCAGATCTTTAACAGGAAAAATATTCCTGATCAATGATTGTATCTCTGAGCACAAACTTGATTTTCTGTTTTTTAACAGAAACCTGGTTAGACAGAAAATGAGTCAGTTGTGTTGATTGAAGCGACTCCACCAAACTTTAGTTTTGTTACTGAATCCAGACTAGATAAATGAGGTGGAGGTTTGGCTGTTTAGATTAATAACTCCTTCCAATGTAAACAGATGTCTTATAAAAACGTTGCTTCATTTGAATATGTAGCTCTTCAGAGGAACTCTGCTGACTGTGTGCTGTTCCTTAAAGGATTTATACCTGATATTATTTTAATCTTTTTAAGAAAAATGGTTTTCTACGTGGTATAGTATGTGGTAAAAAAAAATAGCTGCTATCGCTAACTAAGCTAGCCGGACGTGAAATCGGGTATAGTCCCTTTAACGTATATAGGGCACCCAAACACTGTCCAAGCTTCTTTGAAGACTTTGTTAAACTACTGTCAATAATCTGTGTGGACTTTGATTTCTTATCTATAACAGGAGGTTTTAACATTCCTACTGATAAAAGATCAGGACAGAATGACCATTGAGTTGTATTCAGTTCTCGAAAATTTTGGTCTGATCCAACATGTGACTGAAAAAACGCATGACCGAGGACACTGTTTAGACCTCGTCATCTCTAAAGGTCTGAATATTTCCAAAGTCGTGGTCATGGATATCTCTGTCTCACCTTTCCTGTGTTTTCTTTGAAGTGCTGTTACTGTTAACAAAAATGTCCAAACTGAATTTGTTAAAAAACGGTTTATGGGTGATAATACCAATGAAATTTTTATACAAAGTTTCTCTCCCTCACCCCCCATCTCCTGGCCTTCAGTTGATGAGCTTATGGATCATTTCAATGGTAAAATTAGAAGCATTATTGATGTCATCGCTCCTTTCAAGGTGAAAGTGATCACTGCAAATAAGAGAGCTCCATGGAAAAATGGCCCGCTGGTAAGAGCTGAAAAACGAGAATGTCGAAAAGCTGAACGCAGGTGGCGGAAAACAAAGTTGCAGATTCACTATGAAATCTTTAAAGAAAGGCTGAGGCTTTTTAATGGGGAGCTGAGAAATGCAAGACAGTCATTCTTTTCTAACATCATTGCTAAGAACAGTAATAATGCTCGAGCCCTGTTTGTTACTGTTGACAGGTTAACTAGCCTCCTGTGTCAGTAACCCCGGAGCTTCTATCCAACCGGGCCTGTAATGAGTTTGCTTCTTTCTTTACGGACAAAATCAAGAAAATCAGGCAGTCAGTCAGTGCTTCCATACCAGTGACAGGAGATGTGTCCTTACTGTGTCCACTCAAAGACATAAACATCGTGCCAAACTTCTCCCCAGTCAGTCCTAAAAACCTGGATGAGATCGTTTCTCATCTTAAAGGAATACTCCGCCCTCAGAATGATGTGCCTTCATTTTGTACTCACCCTCATGCTGATTAACACTCTGGAACTCTTTCTTGATGTTCATCAGATATCGGGAGTTTTTCGTTCTGAGGAAATGCCCATAAAGTGATGTTGAACGGGCCCCGGTCAAGAAAGTCCACAAGAACTTGGCAATATTCCTCCATACTGCTCATCCAATGTAATCCAAGGGTTCTCAGGGGCAACGTCCATAGTTTACTCGAAACGACTTCATTTAGTATATATTTTTTAGCATAAACCGTAGCATGTTTTAGTTCCTGGATGACGTAACCAAAGTATGGTGGCCACGGTAGACCAAACCACACGGGAGTGCTACAGAGACAGTGGCTGTAAAAAACCCGATATCTCCGGCTACATGATGAACATCAAGAAAGTGTTCCAGAATGTTAATCAGCATGAGGGTGAGTACAAAATGAAGGCACATCATTCTGAGGGCGGAGTATTCCTTTAAGTAAAAACTTTGTGATTGGTGACTTTATTTGTTAGTTCCACGTGCATTTATTTTTATTTAGGTGGGTAGATATCCAAAGTTACTCTACTAAGGGCCTGCCCCTTATGCTTGTTTCAGAATGTTATTGCATGAACAGATCTTCTGTATCCAGAGCTCAGACAATAGGAGGTTTGGGCTCATTTTTTCCTTGAACAATAAGATAAAGGCAAAAGAAGCCCTGCAAGTTCTAACTTGTTTTAGAAACCTTTACTTTACTGTTCAGTTTTATATCCTACCCTACTATTACGGCCATTTATGTATGGTGAACTAGCCAGGTGAGCTATCACAAGAAAACATTATGTAATGGGTACAAAAGTTATTGTCAGGTCAAAGTTGTATTATGGAGTTTTCACATGTCTGCTTCACTCCTTATTTTATTGCTCTCAGAAAAATAAATTAGCCACCAGCTGGGATAATTAAATCTAATCTATCATGTTGCACAATAACATAGCAGAGTGAATTACTCTGGCTATGCTTACCTGTCCCTGGCTTACCTGTCCCTGGCCTGAGTTATATAGTTCCTCAGTCAGGGTACAGTGCAGGGCACCGGTACTTCTGGAGAGCAGCCACCTCTCTGCTCAGTCTACTGCACGTACTTTTTCCAGCCCTTTGCCATGGTTTTTGTGTTTGTTTTTTTCCCCTATGAGACTGTTTGTGTAATTTCACTGTTTCTGCACAGGTCAGAAGGTTCATTTCCTCTGAATGTTAAAGTTTTGTTTAAAAAAGGGTACATTTGAGTGAGGGCATTTCTCAGAACTGCCCCGAATTTAGACCGGGACTAGTAGTGGATCTGATGTAGGTATAGTAAGGATCCTATTGAATCGACCAAAACAATCATTTAAAGGGTTGAACTGAACTGATGTGAGGGAAGATAGAACCTATGTGTATCTTGTTGTTATTGTGTCAAGTGTTCTTCGGTTGTCATCCTTTTCATTTCTCACCTGGAAATGCCCCCTTTTTCTGCTTTTCTAAGAAGAGAAAGTGTGTCATACTGCGCCTTCTGCCAAACCGGCTAATTTTGCCAAAAACACATAGCTCCTTTGCATGATCTTTGTTCCCATAGGCTACCTGAACAGCTTCTCGGTTCAGGCAGGATTCCAGGTAGTCCATGCACGAGTTCCCTTCCCTTCCTGTGCTCTTCCTCCCACCCACATCCTCCAGGCAAGGCTTGGGGCGTGCATGGGAAACTGACTCATGATTCCTTCCAAAAAAAAAAAAAAAAGATATAAGAAAGGCCCTGTTTTTTCCCTTTCACAGAATGATGCAGGGATAATAAGACCTGGAAAACCCAGGATTGAGCAGTCTGGGTTTTTTTTTTCTGATTGGCTTAAAAAAGAAAAAATTTAGAAAAGAGCAAAAGAAAGAAAAGAAGACTGGGAGCATGCTGTAGAGAAAGGTAGTAGAGATGTGACTACTTTTACATAAATCTGCACAAACAGGTGGTTTATGCGGTGCCATTCAAAGTGCACCATGCTTAGACTTAATGTTATCTTCCTTTAAATAGGTTAAGATGCTAATTAAGGATAAAAAGGTTTTAATAGGGCTTGTCGTTGTATTTGAAGCAGGTTCTGTTATGAACCCCAGTGTGCTGATTACCATATAAAGCACATTTGGCTCCAAGTTATCAGTGTCCCCACACCCCTTTGCTCCCACTGTCTTCTATTCACCTCTTTTCTGCTCCATGCTGCTGGAAACTAGCCAACGGGCTGCAGGTTATATAATAACTGTTCGGCTGCAATGGCACCAAAGGTGAATGAAACTCCCTGATGGACAGCAGGGCTGCAGTATTTTGTGCGACTCTCATGGGTTTTCCACGCAATCCTGCATCTAATCTCACATACTGATTTATGCTCTGGTGTGTTCTCGCCTACGAAACGCTCCCCCTCTCTCTTATAATCCGTTTGTTAGTCATGACGGTGCAAACCCGCTCCCTTATATTTATGTGGAAAAATGCTCCACCACCTACACATCAGTGTCAAATGTGTATGTGTAACATGAAGACAATTGTCAGTCTTTAGGTTGCTGATGTTTTTATTTTTGCCTCCACATGGATCTTACTGCATGGTGATGTAACAGGTCTGCTGGAAAGCATGTTATTCTGCAGAGGAGGTGGGGAGGAGTTGATTTTGCTGTTTCTTTTCAAATTGCATCAACTGTAAAACGAACAAAAAAATCATGCTACATGGAAAACAATTTGGTGACACAGCATGAAGTGCTTCACCGGTGTGCACTGTTCAAGGTGGTTATGCAAAATGTCGGTGAGGTCTTAAAAAAGAAGTAAACCGTTTCCCAGTGCTTTTTATGTGGCTAAAGGAGGAAAGGTCCACCGACATTGATTGTATCTTTTCTCCACAGATTTGTTTCCTGGTGTCAGCCTTTCGGGGCAGAATGTTCTCAGAGGACAGCTGCGCTACTCTGGCGCTCTTCTCTCACTATTTCCATCTCAGCCAGTTCTTTTGGATGCTCATACAGGTAACATCAGAATAACAACAAATGCACAGTACATATGCCTGCATTTAGAAACTTAGTTTTGTGAAATCCTTGCCATTGTGTAAAAGCCATACCAAAGATGTATATACTTCTTATGTTGAGAAATGGGAATCCAATCAAGCATTGTTCTTTTTACCAAACACTAAAAGAGCAACATACCTTTTCCATTTTCTTATGGTTCCTGCTCTTAGATTTTTTTCCTTAAAAATGAGTATGTCTTTATGTAATGAGCATACAAACACCATGTGAGATTAAAGTACCAGATCACTGCATGACATGACCTTTGACCTTAAGCTGGTGCCATCTCACACTGTTCACCACTTCACCCCTTCTCTTGACAATGTGACCCACTTTTTTTCTTTTTTTTTTCTGCTCTCAACTGGGAAAATTAGGTGATTACCTGATTTTTTTTTTTAAAAATACCACGCTTTACAACAATGCTACACATTGTAAGTTGGCCGTCTAAATCTTTCTCAAGCCTGTTTTGATCCTTCCGAGTGACCAACAACGACTTTTGAGCACAGGAATGTCATCAACATAGGCTGGAATACTTAAATTAAAATAAGGAAATCATATAGAAATTCAATATTGATGTAAAATGTTTTATCTCTTTCCTCATTTCTTTATTTTGGTTGTTTGTGCCATTCAAATCCTTTTCAGAAATATATAAAATCATCTTATTTTTACCTGTGGAAAGAGCTAGTCAAAGCTCACCATATATTCCAAATTTCTTCTTTATTTAAGTGCATTTTACCAGTTCTTAATACAGTAAAACTTTTACTTCATTTCCAATAAAGTAAAAGTCATTTATGAAGGGCCAAACATTTCTTTCAGCTCCTAAAAATATTTCTGGCCATTCAGTTAACATGTGTTTTACCCAGACCCACACATGACCCATAATCTTTTCTTTTTTCCTCTAGATGACCTTCTATTGTATCAGCAACAAAAAAAACTTTGTTTTTATAATTTTTCTATAGTTTCTTAAACAAACATAATCAGAGTTTATTTAGTAAGGACAATCTCTTCTAGCACATATGTTATTGGTGGGGTATTACGAGATTAGCTCCTGAATAAGCTAATGGGGACTGACAACAACAGGGTTATACTGGATCCAGGCCATGCTGAATGTATGTTGTGTTTTTTCATGTCAAGTTGTTTACTGACTCATTTCTGTGATATTTCAAGGTTTAAAGGCTCAGGCAAAGGCTTTTATGTGGCTTAAGAAGCTTTTGAATCTGGATAAAATGAGTTATGACGTACAAACTGTTTTTAGACACACATGGTTTAGTTAAACGGCAGAGCTGTTTGGATCTGGTGGAGGGAAAATGAACAATGATTCAACCCAGGCAGAGTTCAGATTGGAGGTGTAATGTTGCATGGAGAAAACCTGAATTTGGTGGTTTTATTCCTGCTACATAAATTGCCTCCCTTCTTATAACCCAGGTCTAAAATAATTTCTGGTCATTTCTTGATTGTCAGCAGCTGTACTAGCTGACCAGGAAAATGTCCCTGCCTCTCCAACTTTCATTAAAGTGTGGAAGTGAAACCATCCAGCCCTGACTTGAGGCTCCTTATTGACCCCTGTGAAGTCTCTCCGCCCATTATTCCCCCCGATTAGTTTGACGTTTTCAGATAAGTGCCTCAAATGAACAGGCGCCAGCAGCCCATCTCAGCCCGAGAAGAAGACTTGAATCAATAACAGCAGTGTGTGTGTGTGTGTGTGTGTGTGTGTGTGTGTGTGTGTGTGTGTGTGTGTGTGTGTG
>JAVQJG010074892.1:0-10298 GCA_036024015.1 Craterocephalus amniculus | reverse complement strand
ACACCGACTCAAGATTTCGCCCTTTCATTCGCAAATGGGTCTGTCTCCTCTAAATGGAATACTGTCACTTTAAGCAATTTTTGAGTTAAATCTGATGTCACATTTGTAGGGTGTGATATTTATAAAAGTCCGAAAAATGGGCATGGACAAGGTTCTTATTAAACAGCAGAAAAGTAATTGGCTGTGGTGAAAACAGAAATAAAAGAAGAAATACAACTGTGTTGATTCCGCACCACCCTCAAACCCAATGTGGGTTCTTATAGGAACAACAAAAGTGAAAAAAATTATCACTAATCTAATTTGTCTAGAGGTAATTACCATTTTGGAAATGCAATGAAGAGTTCACCCACAGTGCTTATAATACTGGAGCTGTAAAGTGCTAATGCAATTACATGATTAAAAAATCATGGTATTGCAGTAATGAAAAAGCAGAGATAAACTATGTCATGGGTGACTGATTTATTTTGTCCAAAAAAGGAAAGAAAAAAAAGAGGAATACCATGAGAACATTTCTCCACATAAATTCATACATTCTTTTATTTTTTTTTTATCAATGATTGTGGTGATTTCTTTGCCTGTATTTTTATCATTGTTTTGGTTCAGACTGAGAAGTTACCACAGAAAACAGGACAAAAAAAGTTATAATTCTTCACGAATTTAGCATATCATTAAACTGTCTGTAAAACAGCAGACATATTTACAGCCCTTTTCAGAGGAATTTCAGTCATGCTCTTTTAGAGTTAAAATATAAAAACATTTTAACATTTTTTCACTCAAGGTGCTCTTCACCGAACCAGTTCGGTGTAGTCACCGCTAATTGTTTGATGGCAGATTTACAGCACATTGATTGTTGCTGCTACAAATCAATGAATGCTACTTGAAAATAGTACATTTGACAATGTGCAATGCAACAGTACCATGTAAATATGTTTTTTTCAGCTAGATCAGATGGAGTTCTTACAAGAAATGTAATAATAGTACTGCCTCCATCACATTTCTTTCGTTTCTGCATGAATGTGTACAGATGGTGAATATGAGACTGACCAGGTGCTATCCCTGTGAACTCTCAGTAGTCGACATAAGTGAGGCAGCGGGCAGCACAGGGTGAACATGGTGCTGGGCAGGGTAAGGCCTTATCGCCGCTTTAATTTTTCTCCCCAAGGTGAGCTGGGAAGAGATCAGTGGCACTAAACCCTGGGAATTACCCTAGATATTGGCTCCCTGTGCTCTGCAAATGAAATCCTGCCGTCGGCAGGAAGAACATGGTGGTTAACACTCTGAAAATCTGTTTTTGTGCGGACCACAGCTGGCACAAAGAGACAAGGGAAAGCAGCAGAGAAAGAAGTTGGAAGGGAGAAAAGAAGCGAGGGGGAAGGGTATTTGAAAGAAAAAAATAGAAAAACTCATGGAGAGAAAAATCAAATAGATGGTTTGGCTTTACCTGATTGTTCTTTATAATATCTGCATACAGATTGGATAACTTATTGTGCAATTAAGGCCCTTACTGTTGGGCTATCTTTTTTTGCCCAATTAGATTAATATTTCAGGAAGCAGAGATAAATATAGAGCTGTGATACGTAGATATGCAACAAGCGATATTCATGTCACATCAACAAACAGTGAAACTAGATGAACTGAGCATACTAGTGGTGAAACCAGAACCTAAGTCCAGCTGTCTGAGGGTCTGAGCAGGGGTCTCGGGGCCATGTTGACTGGGTGCACAGCAAGATAGAAATCAGTCACTGTCATCATATCCTACATACACTAGAAGCTGACCAGCTGTCAGGCCTGTTTCCTTTCACTACTGCAAATGTTGCAGCATTTGCTCTTTTAATTTTCAATTATTCGTTTAACAAATTCTAAAATGCGTCTTTTTATGCATCCCCAGCAGTTGGATTTAGTCCAGTATTGTGTTGCTAATAACAACCACTAACAAACAGATCAATGCTGAATAACTGACTGTCCACCATTTTCTCACATCTGTGCAAATATTGACAGGCAGTTTTATCGACTCTCCAAATATCTATTTCGTTAATTTGATTGCTATTTTTACCAAAACAATTTTGTTGTTGTTTATTTGTGATTAGGTAGTACTTCATTTTTCTGTGATCAGTTTACAGCTTTGTTAACTGTGATACTGTCAGTCAATACAATAATTCAACCTTTTAAATAACTTTCTAGTTAAATTAAGGATTTTGCATGTTTTTTTTTCCGTTTTTTTTTCTTGGAGACATAATGATGATCTTTAATAAGAAACACAACACCCATGACCAGTGTTTTTCATCTTTGCAACATAATAATGATATAACAGTTTTGACCACATTTAACAATATTATAGCCTGTAGTGCAATATTTTTTTCCACCTCTAACATAAATCCCTTGAACTATAATTCATGAGAATTTTCATATATTATGCTGAAATTTTCTCTTAAACTTTAAATGACATACAATACATACATATTTATTTATGTATTAGGCTAACCTTATGCAGTTCTCCAGTCACTTTATCAATTGTTTGAAATATCTATAAACTTTATTCAACTTTCAAATCCAGAACAGTTGGTTTAAAATGTGAAATGACTGTTTAGTAGAGATGCATGCTTGGTGGTGAGTTCAACCAGTTTGAGTTAATTTCTTCTGATTTCTGGCAGACATTAACTTGGCTTGCACTCTTGATATAATGATCACATGGATTTAGTTATTGAACAAAACTCTTTTGTGATTGAGATGAAGAGTAAATCTGTGGTACAATTGCATAATCTTTTACAGAGTTAACATTGACTTGTAGCTAATGACCTGGAAAGTTAATCATCAACATCTCCTCAGACGACAGAACTGACACCACACCAGATGAAACTGGATATGTTGTCACATTTCAACACTCACTTGAGTTAGTCTCAGTTTCTCTGCCATACAAATGCACACAAATACACACCCATTCACAAACACGCATATACACGCAAATCATCACCCCTATACTTTGCACAGCACCCTCTACACCCCCAACATAGAGATATTATTTATAGGCTCTTATAAGGGTGTAAAACAAGCCCTTCTCTCTTTAGAAAAACCCTCCCCATATTCTACCAAAAATAGCAGATACCCAACCACTCAGCCAGGCTGGGAGGATACTGAACTTCGAAAGAAAGTGAAGGATGTTTACTTATTGCCAGAATGAAAGCAGTGCTAATCTCCATTCAAGTCTGAAAGGCAGATAGTTAGCAAGGAGAACCTAAAAATAACCCAGAGGGCAACACATTCCAGCTATGATTGAGCTTAACTTTGATCTTACTATTCACTAGCCCTCGTGCACTGAAAATGATTAGCACTTCTGTACAGTGATTTAGGGCATACTGTATATAGATGAACCAAAAGGGCACGACATGATGAGTTTGGAGTATTACAGCATAAACCACATCTCTGGGGAATGCAGTGTGGATGTTTGGAAAACAAAGATGAGTTTGGAAACATGCGTACGACTGAAACAATGTGACTACAGCGATGCGTGTGACTTACTTTGATGCTGTTTTTATCAAGGTGTAAAGACTAGCTTTTCCAATCGTTCAAAACTGTAATTGTCTCCTGTGATTGTTTTTATTTGACCCAAGTTTTAATTGGTTTGTCATTTCAGTTTGTATTGAATTTGAGTACTAAAGAAATGCTAAATTGAATGAATTTGTGAAATGTTGGTAATAATTGTCCATTTATTCATATTTCATTACATTTTCAGAGGGCTTGTGGATACGCACAGTGCAATACCACTTGAATTCTTAGAGGCAGTGTTGTGCAGTATAGCGCCAGTGTGACCAATGAAGCGAACAAAGAATTGGCCACACAGACCACTGTGTTAACTGCAAAGCCTCTCTTTGTCTCCTACTGATAGTGTGCATTTTAATAATTGCCTCCACCATCAGAAGCAATCTGCTTCTGTATAATAATATTGAAACTGATTTCCAAACTCAGAAGTGAACTCCAAATTGTGTACTGCCTTCTGGTGGATGTATTGCCTTACAACCAAACCAATGCAAAGCATGCATGGGGAATTAGTAACAGTGACCTTTGACAATGTTTGAAATGATCGTACCTTAAACGTACATACTTGACACTTGAAGAGCAGAAATGAGCCCTAAGTCCGCAGGCCATTTTTCTTTGTTTATAAGCCTGTGGCTTAATTTAGGTACAAAACTATCTGATATTATCTTTATGCTCAGCTATCTTGCTTTAGCAATTTTGGTTATTTTTCTCCTTACTTGTCAGTAATTTTGAAAGTGATGCATATAAAACAATTTGCCTAAGGATTAATGTAAGATTGTGCATAAAATGAACAGTCCTCTGAGTCTTCTATGTTTCTTCTTATTATTAGATTTCTTATTCTTCTCATTTGTTTAATGACCAACTTGAACAACTAACATCTAAAAAGGAAATCCAATTTTATGATAGAAATTGAGATAGCAACAGATACTGCATGCAGGTAATGCATGTTGTAGCGGCACATATAGACAGAAAAAAGCACAAATTTCTCAAGTTTGTACACATTCTTGAATTTCTTCTCTGTAGCTAAATGTAATCAGTGAGTTGATGTGATTTTTTTCTATAACTGTACCTAGGGAATACAGACACTTTTTGATGAGCAGCTAGAATTTCCTTTGGAGCTGTACTGACAGGATGGATGGGACAGCAGAACTTTTTCCCTCACCTTCTCAAATCCAAACATTACTGTGGTCTCAACTGTGACTTGTGATGGACAATATGGTTAGGGATGGGAATCGAGCGTCGGTTCTTGTAGATAACCGGTGGTTAGTCTCAGTAGAAATGTTTATCTGTCTGATTCCTTGTGTGACCAGCAAGTATGCCCAATACTTGTATAGAATCAGCCCAACTCTAACTACAGCATTACATTTGTGTGTTACCCTTATTCCAAGAATACTGCTCTGCAGTCCATCTTAAGGTTTATGAGCAAGATGGATAGTAGATTATTTAATTACACTCCTGAGTAATTTCTGATAGAGCCAAGAAAGTTTAATACTTTATGTTTAAGGATTATGACTTAAAAGCTTGAATGAAATCAGCTGAATTCTGTATTGACCAGCCATGCTTTACTAGATGCTGCTGATTTATCAGAGAAAACAGTCTTTACTTCACAAAAGGTTTCTTTACAGGAAAATGTCAACCTATGGAGTCCATTCTACAGTCAGTTCAATCAATTAGTTGGAGATCTGCATCATGTGGCATTCTCCTTCCTTTCACCCTTTTTTCATGTCTGCCTCTTTCATGCTAAGTGTCAAATTAGGATTTAATAGTGATCTAAGAAACAAACAAGCATGTCCAGGTTGACCTTTAGACAAGAACATTCTGGACTTCATCCATGTATCACCTTTTATTTATTTTGTCTGTGATCATTGCTCTGAAGATGCTAACTCAAGAGCAAAGTTAACATTTAAGGTCTCAGCATTGCGTAACATGGATCTACATCCTGATACTCAGAGTTGTCACAGTAGACGAAGGACTTACAGTACAAGTCGTGTAAACAAGCCTTTCAAATTTTACAGATTAACAGTCACTTTAGACTTATTAGCTGGGAAACTGTGCATATGTTACAAGGTATACTGTGGCTTATTATTTAGTATGCATACAGGGTGGAAAGTGGTATATTCCAAGTGGTTTGGAGGGGTGTTATCTGCATCTTGGCTGCTCAGTTAAGCTTTCCACATCCTCTGTCATTAACTTGCGTGTGGCCAATAACCAGGGTTCCTTTACTTTTAGGTAAAGGGATATTTGCCATTTTGTAATCAAAATGATCACTTTGAAAATTTGTGACATTATTAAATCAGAAAACCTAATTTTAAGATGACCTCAAAAGACACAAAACTTATAAAAATAAAGATTATCAACTCTTCTAAATATGTTTCAAGACAAGTAATATTACACATTTCAGCTGTATGCCTGTATATACCCTATAGAATATTGAAATAATACATTTTGACCATTTTCTGGTTGAGGATTTACAGCTAATTTGTCTGTGCAATGAAGACCCCACTATATAAGATGCTACCCCAAACTACTGGAGAAATGAGCACATGCAAAGTGCAAACGCCTGCATATTTCAAAGACCCTAAAACTATACTCTGGTCTGGTCTTTGGCTAGTAGCCAGACAAAAGAGAACACACAAATCTTCCAGGTAGGGGGTTAGGTGTGGTGCTAACAATACCACTCAGTAAAAAAAAAAACTGTTATGACAGAAACTGCAAAAAAGAAAACCCTTTCTCAGTGACTACCATGTAGTTTTTACACTAGCATGCCATAAGTAGTCACAGAGCCTGCTTATGGAAGATACCTTTCAGTAATCTGTCTGTAAATAGCCTGCTCCTTGTAGCATCACAGTTTCTCAGAAGGAAATAAAGAAGAGATTAACACAAGAACTATTTCCAGAGTTTCCAATGTTTACCATCCTCCCCCTACCCTCTACGTTCAACTCATCTAGTTGACAAAGAGCTATAGGTATAAAGAATATAATTTGTTACATGTGTAGTAAAATTAAGACCATCTTTGATTGGGCTCAAGCAACTAATTAAACATACATACCAATGAGCATGAAGATGCTGCTATTCAGCTTTAATCTCTGGACACACTATACTAAAGTCTAGAGTAAACCTACTTTCATGTCGGATTATTAAGAAGTGTATTACCTGGATTACTTGTGGTATTCTGAAAAGTAACAGTTTGGATTCTCTATCATAAATACATCTCATAGCAAGGACTGAGAAGTGCAGCGACAGAATGAATTTTTTCAGATTTTTTTTTCATCACTGTACCAGAAATCTTTTTTTTTTCCTGCCAAACTGTGTAAACATATGGCAGATTAAATCATCCATAGCTCTATACCAGTGCTGCAGAGCTTTCTGGAGAGACGTTTTATCATTCTTCAGTGACATCTATGTTTTTGGCTTTGCCAGGCCAAAGTTTTCTCTTTTTTTTCCTCATTGGAAACTTGTTTGATTCTATCAGTTAGCTTTGGAATGATATATTGCTGGAATATTTTCCCTCTCCCAATCAGACCACCATTGCGCTTCACTGTAGG
The DNA here is from genome assembly GCA_036024015.1 of Craterocephalus amniculus. Lineage (NCBI taxonomy): Eukaryota > Metazoa > Chordata > Actinopteri > Atheriniformes > Atherinidae > Craterocephalus > Craterocephalus amniculus. Next base: position 3,219 of record JAVQJG010074892.1, on the reverse strand, counting down.
TAGTACACAATCACTGTAACAGTCTTGGCTAGATTCGCACCAAATCTACTCCATCTGACAGCCCAAAAAATATGTTAGTCCAATGAGACTAAAGAATGTGCAGAAAATCCCACCCCTGTCTATGGGTTGATGATTTCATAGCATGCAAACTACAGCTAAAATCCACCAGAAGAATAACATGATCATCTGAATCACTTCAAACTCCAACAATGTTCACACTGTTTCACAGTAGTGGACTTTTACAACATGGCATGTTTCCATGTTACAGCCTTTTTACCACATAGTATACCGTGTAGAAACCATTTTTCTTAGAAAGATTTAAATAGTATCAGGTATAGCACCTTTAATACCACTGCTTTTAGTCTATTACATTACCAATGTTTGCTAAACAAAATCATAATGAAAAATAATTTTGCATGGTGCACATAAACATGAATATGTAAGGTGGAAAGCCTTGCAAATAAAAAATCAGCGAGAAAACTGAAACATTCCCTGCTGCATCAAAAAGGTACCAATGTTGACAAGACTGCAGATCTACAACAGAAAGCAAGTGAAAGTACTTTACATACATAGATATTACAGAAAATAATTTGTAGCCTGCATATTCATAAAGTTAAACTCCCTTTAACTCACAAAAATTTCAGAGGTCCTCTGTCTGTTGTCTATTGCAGGAAATTCAGACATCTCATGTTGCCCACCATGAAAAGTGCACATGTAGAGGGCAGACATCATAAAAAAAAGAAAAAAAAATGCCTATCCACCTGTTGTTCTGGCACTGAGGGACCGTTTCAATCCCCACCTGCAATTGTTTTCATCTGGCAGACTGTGATGTGTGTATATGAGTATATGTGTGCATGTCAGCCAAGTACGTCTCCCTATAAACAGGTGGGGTTCCCCGCCACAGATATCAAGTTCCCCTCTTTGATAACTTATTACAGACTTCATTAATTTCACTCACTCCAGCCACGCACTCACCGCCTGACAAACTCACTGAGGAATTTTTGTATGAGCACACCTCCTTGGGTTTGTGCAAGTTTTACAAGCAGAGATTAACATGTGTGAAAACAAATGTAATTTTATCCTTTATTGTTTTAGGAGGGTGAAGCAGACATGCCCGGTCTTAAAAGAGGTTTGTATCCAACTTTGAAGCCCTGTCCTTGATGACCTCATTATAAGTTGTTTTTGTTTGTTTGTTTTTATGCAGAAAATATAAGATTCCTGAAATACACTTTATTAGATTAGCAAGAAAAATGTCTGTCTTTTATATTTTTCATGCATGCAGTTGGATTGAATTAAGACAAAAAAGATACTAAGAATTTAACTGTGACTTAAGTCATTGTTTACACAGTTGTTAATAGGTCTCTTGAGTACTTTCGATTTAGGAAATACAGCTCTGCATACATAGATCTCCAACATGGAGTTGTATTGGTCTCATTTGGGCTTTATGTTGTTTCATGACATTGATTGGTTATTCTTGAACACATAGGAAACCCAATACCACAGCCCACTTGATTCCAGTTGTGCACTGAGTCACCTTTGTGTCTGGCAGATGACAAAGTGGTATGCGGTGAATTTGGACTGGGCTAGACTCTGTTCATGTTGAAATCCTAAAATGAGCTCTTCCTCCAAAATAGTGTTGCTCCATACTAACAGATTACATAAAAAAGATCAATCTCTTGTTAAATAACAATGTGGACTCTGTCTTGTAAAGACACATGCAAATCGTCTTGCCTTCAATAATGAAATTAAATTAAATTAAGAAGTACTTTATTCATCTCAGAGGGAAATTGTTTTAGTGGGAATTTGATTTTTTTTTTTCAAATAAAAACTATAATAATTAGTCAGAAGATGAAGAAGATTATCACTAATTGTTGTTTCATCTCTGGGTTGTGTAGAGGATGTGAAGAATTGTCCACTATTTTCAGCAGATTGTCTCAGATTTCTTTTCTGGACAATCTGCTCCAGTGGCTCCAGAATTACCCCCAGCACAGAACCAGTTCAGTTTGATCAGTCTCTTTGTGCTGATGACAAAATTTTTAAATTTGTTGCCACATTTTATAAACCAAAGAGTCAGTCCTGATAAACCATATGATACTCCTGAGTACCTGCGTTGCATTGTTTGAACATAAAAAGTACTTCCATTGGGGAAAATTTGACCGGACTGTAGCAAAGGAAGAAGAAGTGAGAAGTGATGGACAGTAGCTTTGTAGTTTTTTTTAATTTTGACTCCAGTTGATGCTGTATGTGCATCCTCGACGGCTTTGATACAGGAAGAGAATAGTCGGGGTTTATTCAACTATTGTTTGGGAGAGTAATGGATTCTTCCATGACAGGAGATCAGCGAGAAGTCAGACAGATCTAACTTGCAGCAGCGTTAGCTGTTATCAGTAGCTGCTTTCTAGCTGAATGTTTACAGATGACCTTTTGTAAGTTACTTACTTCCTCACTCGAAATGGTGCTTGCATTAAAAAAAATGTGTGAGGTGGTCTTGCAGTAAATCGTCACGCAGTAAACAACATAACAGCATCACCAGTGCAATGTTGGGAATGTGGACAGTCTGCGAAGAGTTTGTGCACGCTCCCATGTCAGCTTGGCTGGTGGCTGCAGTTACCCGCCTTCACTCGTGAGTCTCATTTCTACATCCTGCCCCTAGTGCCTTTAACGTTAATTAACATTAGCTTGTTTGTGAAAGACAGAATAGGTGGATGACCCTCAAGTGATAGAGAACACAGAAAACAAGACATAAGGAATGCTGTGTCCCAAATCGCATACTTCCATATTTCATACTCAAAATTTTGAGTATACTACACCAAAATGAAAAAAAGTATGCATAGTAGGGGTAAAATGTGTATGCAAAAGTACCCGGATGATGTACTCAAACCCGTTAAGATTTTAAGTATGTGACTGTGGACACTTACCGCACTCAAAACGAGCAGAAAGATGGCAGACAAGAGCGCCTTGAACGGATCAACTTTGAACAAATGAAGAACCACCGGATATGTTCATTTTCAGTGTATTTGTTGTGTACCGATGTATATTTTAAACACTCACGGCCGCTAAAGCTAATGCTAGTTAGCTAATAGCTGTCAGGTAACGAAGTATTATAAGCATAATAAACAGGCGAATAAAAATAACCTAAGTGGGTACAAAATCGTCAAGGACCAGAGAGCATATGGCCAGTTGAACAGACTGCCCCATTTCACATTATTGGAGTATTTT
>JAVQJG010074891.1:0-12659 GCA_036024015.1 Craterocephalus amniculus | reverse complement strand
TTTGATTTTAAATAATCCCCCAGCTGGCTACTTCAATTTTTACTGTGGAAACCCCGATTTAACTTATATACAGTCCCACTGGGAAAAAATAAGGAGGAAAAGTAAGACTAGCGAGGACAGGCTTTGGTAAAACTGCCAGTGAGTTGATCACTTCATGGAGCCAGTTACCGTGGTAACATACTAAGGTAAGACTTGCATAACTTTCTGAAACGGAAAATCCAAATTTCTTTACAGAGACTTATTTAGAATATATAATTTTGACTTAGGGATGACATATTGTTGTATTTACTTTTGTTTTATATACAAATTTGCATTTATCTATCTGCATGTACCAGGACACTTTTTTTTTTACAAAAGTTTAAGGCAGGGCTATTCAACTTTTGTTGGAATGTTGGCGGCTATAACCACCAACATTACTTGAACACTTGCAGAGCCTTATTTCAAAAGAGCGATACCGATACTAGCCCTATGAGCAGAATTCAGATGTCAATACGAAACTATCTAATGCTGAAACGTTGTTGTTCTCCAGCTGCCAGAGCACCGGGACCCCTGTCCCAAGGTCCACGCAGACTTTCCCTACAAAAGGTTTGGCTGCTCCATCCAGGTGGGTGCTGCCCTGAACAGGCAGCACCCAGATGTTTTGTACCTGATGGACGGAGTTTATGTGGCAGGGTGAAAGAGAGAGAACCTGAGGCTGCATGAGGAGGCCGCCGTCAGCTGACACATGCTGCTGGTCCTGAGGAGCAACGTCCACCTGGAGCAACAGGTAGCAGATTTACACAGAGAAGGGAGGGATGCTGTTTTACGTGTCAGCCTCAGGCAGACGAGCAATGTTTCTGTGGGTCAGGTGGAGGTCTTCGAGAAGAGCGCTCAGACGGACGTTTCAGCGCGCGCTGGTCTGCAGAAGCAGATCCAGCCTCTGCTGCAGAGACCAGCACATCATCTCCACGGTTCAGGTTCGTCCCTCCTTCCTCCTTGATTATCTGAGCGTGTTTCAGGTCTTCCTCCGCTAACGTCTGAGCCGTGTCCTCATTGTGTGTGTCTGTCTCTGATCAGAGGACTCTGAGCAGGCAGGAGGACATGTTCTTGGTACAGCTGGGAGTGCAGCAGGTGTCTCGAGGGCTGGTTTCTGGTCGGGATGAGCTGGAGCAGCTGAAGAAGTCTCTGGATGCTGTGATGCAGGACGTGTTGGCAGCCGAAGCTCTCAGAGAGCACATTGGTAAGAAAAAACTAATAATCTGTTTTCTTTTCTTTCAAAGCAGCAGCTTGTGAAATGATCCAGAATTCTTCTCTCAGCACTTTTGAGACTCTTACGCATGTGATCTGATGTTTAGCTGCTCCATGCATCTGGACACGTTCACATGAGTTTTAATTCCTCTTTAATTCACTCTTAAGTTATTTCTGCCGTAAAGAGATGAAAAATGACCACGTAAACACTCAATTCCTTGGTCTTGTTGCCTTGATGACTATCTGAAGCCAATGCTGGACACAAAGCAGGTGTGTGCAGGTGAAGTGAAGCAGTATGCTAGCTAGTGACTAGCTGCTGCTTTATAGAATCCACATCCAGTGAAAATGGTTCTTCTGTCTTTTTTCATGGGGTCTGCGATACAGGAAGGGACAGAAATGTAGAAATGTAGAAATTGACCTGAAATGCTAAATTCTGTGTGGGCTGCACAACTTTTGGCACGGTGCCACAGGTTGCCGACCCCTGCTCTGCACCCTATTTTGTTGCATACAGCAAACTTGTTATCCTCCTTCCTCCCTAGCCCTAAACCTTATAAGTTTCCGAAAAATTGTCTTCTGTCAAGTGATCTACTTAGGCTTGGCAGTATTCAGATTCAACCTATTAAAAATATGCAGAACCAGTTATTGAACGATTAGGCTACTCTTTAGGCTTTACTATATTCCATTTTCTGTACTTCACTTAATAGTGAAAGAAACAAAAACTTAAAACTAATGGATTTCTTTGTGTTTTCTCTGCAGGTGCTTCTTGGCAATTGAATACAGGAGCACTAAAATGGAGGTTCGAAGGAGAAAGGGAGTCGGAAGAAACATTTTTAACTCTGTTTAAGTAGAATAGCCCTGTAGAAACCACAGATAATTCCAAGTATTTCATCACCCAGGCCTGAAAATATAAGCTGAGATACTATTGAAATAAACAGAGTGAAGCTTTTTCTGTCTGGTTCAGTGTGCATGAAATGCAATGTTCTTCTATTAAATGATCAGCTTACATCAGCTGGTGTTTATCCCCTTTTTTGTCATATACTATTAATACTATTTGGAGCGTTTTTAAAAAAAAATCTGTTGGAAAAAAGTTTAACGTGTGTTTAGGAAACCGCTTCAAATTTGCAGCAGTTTATTTACCATTAATAGTAGCTTTGAGGAAAAACGATTTTTCATATCTATAATAAATCATATCGGTAGTAATGGCCAAATGGAAAGTTCGGACGACCAAATTGTACAGAAAAATTACTTTGAGAAGAATTGATCTTTTAAAACGTTCAGAACACATTACCACAGCGCAATCTGCTGGTCATAAAATGTAACTTCAAACTCTAACTGGAATGTTTTTCATGCATTCATCATTAAGTCTGCGGTAACTTATGTTCAATTCAGTTTTATTTTAAATATATTAAAAGCATTGATAAATAATAAATGCTTGCCCCTGTCAGTTTATTTTCTTACGAAACTTAATGGTTATAATTCATAAGTATGAATGTCGGTACTAGGCTACATGTCAGACGTTTCTAACAATTGAAACAGTTTGAAAATCTGTAGAAAATTGAGCAAGTTATGGTTATTTTCAAACTTCATGTCCCTTAAATCAATGTTAAAAATGAGCGTGCTGCCTGTGGTAAGATTCTCCGTTGACCAGCAGCACAGGCAAGTCATCCAGCCTTTATTAGGAATATCTATGAGCACAGCATATGGTTTATTTAGAAGTTTACCGGATCCTTTAGACTGATATTTCTTGTCTGAGCTTGATGCACTCTGGATGTGTGCTCCGCCAAAAGGCACATCTGTTGCTACTTAAAATTTACATGAAAGTCAACTTTTTGGATTTATCAAAACCAAATTTGGCAGGAAATCCTCTCTCAGGCCAAAGCTGGAAAAACAGGAAAATGCGACACAAACGGCAGAAGAATAAAAACACGAATAATGTAAAACGTGAGACATACAAAATTAGATGTTTCACATTATGGTTTGAAGTCTGTCGAAGTTTTTTTTGCAAAAAGAAAGGCATATTTGATGAGTGTACCTGTTTACTCTTTTGCTGTACAAAGAGAGAAGTACAAATATGCGTACAGACGTGTAATAGCTCGTCAGCTTTTTTCTGTTTCTCCTCCTAAGCCATCGTGGAAATGACATGATGCACATGTAGCACCTGACCTTTTATAGTCACTGCATGGGCAGGTGAGGTGCCCCCTCACATGGATGAGCGTGGGACGTGCTACACACTGATTTATAAATCTGGATGAATTTTGCGCCACGTTTTTCCTACGTCTACCACCAGTAGTCGTCTTTCCTGAACAACAGTTTTTAAATGAGGCCCCTGATGACTGTGGAGGACAATGGAGTCCCAGTGAACTCATCATGTTGGACATGTGAGCTGTGTGACATGGAGCATCTTCCTACCGTAAGCAGCATCAGAAGATGCTCCACTGTACTCAGAAAGGGATGGACATGGTCAGCAGTGATACTCAACTAAGCTGTGCTGCTTAAACCAGGCCATGCTGGGACTAAGGGGACCAAAGTGGGACAAGGAAATCTCCCCCCACCATGACACCAGCAGCAGCAGCCTGAACCACTGATCCCAGCCAGGATGGATCCATGTTTTCATGATGTTTCCAGCAGATTCTGAGCCCAGCATCTGAACATGGAGCTGAAATGGAGTCATCAGACCAGTTTGTCCAGTTATGGTGAGTCTGTGTGAATTTAAGCTCAGTTTGCTGTTCTTAGCTGACAGGAGGGGCCCCTGGTGCAGTCTTCTGCTGCTGGAGCCCATCCACTTCAAGGTACGACATGTGTGTTCAGAGATGATATTCTATACATCTTTGTTGGAACCAGTGCTTATTAGACTTCCTGCTGCCTTTCTATCATCTCCAACCAGTCTGCCCATTCTCTGACACTGAGACCTTCTGGTTCAGACACCTGCTTCTCACTGGATATTTCACTTCTTCAGACCGTTTCCAGTAAACTCTAGAGATAGTTGTGTGGGTGAATCCCAGTAGATCAGCAGTAGCGTGACTAAATGTAGAGTTGCTGCCATGTGATTGGTGGATTAGCTACTGAACAGGTGTACCTAATGAAGTGGATGCAGAGTGTGCTGATGTCTTTCCTTCTTGGCATTGTGTTTATCTCAATTAATTTTTTTTCTCACACTGATGATCAGGTAATAAAGAGTCAGTGATTGGCAGCACCTGGATGCTGCAGATGCTTAAATTCCCATGGAAACAAGAATGTACTTTGTCATTGTTTACATCCCGAGTTACAGATCTACACGCCGACTCTGATCTCGGCTCAGTCTTTGTCGAATACATAATGAAACAAATGTTTTTCTCATTTGTTTTAGATTATCCTTATTTTTATTATTACACATATTTTATTATATATATGACGTAGATATAAAACTTATCTTAAACTGAAAAACAAATTTTCTTCGGACACCACCAAATTGCAGTTTGACTTTTCACAGGTTCCAGTGACTCAGAATTTAGTCTTATAGTACAGAAAACCAAATATGTGATGTCCTCGTGTGAGGACGCTCGGTCTCTCATGCCTTCATACATAAACCTGTATGTGAGTGCAGCGCATCTCAATCCAGTACGGCTTCTAACTCAGCAGTAACAACAGAAGACGGGAAGAAATCAGAGCCAACGAAAAATGAGAATACAGTCGAGAACATCCTTTTATTCAATCAAGTAAAGGCATTGCTCTTTTCAAACTGCTTTTTTATTATTATTATGGAAAAGAAACTGTAATTAACACATGCATTCCACCATGGGCTCTGGGAGGAGCTTCTGAAGATGGGATGCCGCTCTGCGGGGAGGAGGAGGGGGCAGGAGCACTCTAGGTGGGGCAGGGTTAAAGGTCAGAGGTGGGAGGTCAGCCAGGAGAGGGGGGAGGGGCTCAGTCGCTACGTCACTACGAAACGTGTTAGAAACAAACCAAGCAAAAATAATAAAAAAGTAAAGAAATGGCGGACGGTCGGGCCGCAGGGAACGGATCTGTGAATGGTGCAGGGGGGGGGGGCACGTACACACCGCTCTCCCTGCTCGTCTCTGATATGGCTTCTCGGCTGTGGTGCTCACATTTGATTGGTTGGTTGATTGACTGGTTGATAATACTGCTGCTGGATTACTCGATGAAAATAAAAAGTTGCATAAGTCTGTTTATGGTGTCATCCCTCGGTTCTGCTGGTGAAATCTGGGTAAGAACCGCAAGGCTTTGGTCGAATGGTGGATCAGAAGCTTTTGATTGTGCTAAATCTGAGCCGGTCGGTCTCCGAGCTGAACCGCTCCGCTTTAAGGTGCTTTGAGTCTTTATTTTTATTCTTTTTTTTCCTTTTAAAAACAGCTGGTCTCACTCAACCACTAGAAAGGTGCACGACGGACGTCTTAACGCTGCCTAAGATAACGCAGTAACAACAAAAATCACCCAAAGAGCAAAATCCAAATTCAGTTATAAAAAATAAATAGATAGAAAAAAGGATTACAGACAAACTCGTCTACGCTGGCGGTCCTGCTGGTCGTCACCTGAGCCCCAAAACCATCCCCCCCACCGATGAGGGCTTTCCGCCCCCTCCCTCTCAGAGGACGACGCTGGTCCCCGTCGTCAGGCCAGCCCAGAGCCCCGTGGTGTAACTTGTTCACTTACATTAGCTGTTGAATGGAGAAGCTGGAGAAGATGGGTATGGTAATACAATGTGAAGCGTACAGACAAGGATAACATGTGAGCTAACTGCATTCTGCTCAGACAAAAAGAAAAAAAATCTTTGTGTAATTTTTTACATTCCCCCCCTCAAAAAAATTTTTTTTGTTGTTTTTATGTTTTTTACTTTTAAACCCCGCCGTTCGGAGAAAGGAAATAAAATTGGGGAGGGAGAAGGTTACGCGGCTAACAGACTACTCCAGTGTCCAAGATAGACAGACGACAAGATACAGAGGAAGAGAAGCAAGACAGAAAATATTGTCTTTTTTTTTTTCCTTTTTTGTGTTTTTTATGGGACTTTTTTCAGCTTTTCTTTATCATCAACAATAAAAAGAGGAACAAAATCACACCAATTTCCTTTAGTACTATGTATACTGCTTTAAAAAGCTTGAAGAAGAGAAAGAGAAAGATATAGAAGAATGAAGGGGGGGAATTTTTTTCTTTTGAGATGGGCACTCAGGATTACAAGATGGAGTCTGTGAACAAAAGGCACTTTTTAGGGACAACCTTTAAAGATGCTCTGAGTCTATAACACTACATCACCAAACAAATATTTATAATCATTTACAGCTGGTGGATACAGGAGGGAGGTGGGGGTGAGGGAGTCGGGGCTTTGAGGGTAGGTGTTTATGAGTTTGAGGAAGGAGGGGTCATGTTGTTACGATGACATTGAATTCAAATTAAAAACAAAAAAAAGGAAAAGAAAATCCAGCCAGACGACTTTCTTTCTTCACGCTTTTTTTTTCTTCTTATTTTAGGATCAGGGATTTGTACTTGTGCATCTCCCAGAACTGGGGAAGATCTTGTCTTTGTCCCACATTTGAATCACATGTGTTAGATACAACATACAAGATTTTAACTAGGTGGGTTCTTTTTTTAAAAAGGGGGGAAGGAAAATGCCTTTAGTTACAACCTTTTCGTACAACGTACCCCCCCTCCCCTCTCCCCGGTAAATAGAAAAAACAAAACAAAAAAAAACAAAAAAAAAAAACAGAATAATGCATGTTTTCCTAAACAAATTGCTTTTATGATAACACTTAATTTTTGTTTTATTATTATTTATGTATTATAGAGACTGAATGTACTTTATTTATTTACCAAAGCACCAGTTTTCATAGTGATATATATTTATGAGTTGCAACATTGTTCCTTCAGCCCTCCCACATTTTTTTTAAAACAAATCAATAGAAATGATTTTATTTTCTTTAAAAAAAAAAAAGCGATAAAAGAACAAAAAAAAAAAATCATTTTTAAAACAATGTCCCCAAACTTTTTTTTTTCTTTTTCTTTTCTCTACACGTCCTTGTATTTAGAGTCCCGGAGCATCTGGACTTAAAAACAAACAAAGAAAAACTTGAGGGGGTTTCTTTTTTTTGTTTGAACCTCCTCTTTTTCGCACGACACCCTCAAACAATCTCTAACAAACACAATTCCTCTACCAAGGCATTGCACATGGCTCAATCAACATACATCATTTAGTTCAAGAACAATACTTCCCATCAGAACAATAAAGAAAACAACAAAACCTAATCTGCTCTTTTTTTTTCTTTAAATCCTAGGCTACTTTTACCATTTCTCGTTGTCTACGTCTCTATTGTGTTTGCGATGAATTTCCTTTCTTTTCCATCCTTTTAACGCGAGTGTGGGAGCTCAAATCGGAGGTTTTGAGATACGTCCTATGACTGTGCGATGTATGCCATGCTTCAAAAAATAACTAGACTGCCACAGAGCTTATCTTGCAAATTAAAAAAAAAGTATATATCTATAAATATATATGTGTATTATATATAAAGATGCTTGTGATTATCTAAGTGAGCTCTCACTGTTTTTTTTCTCTTCTCCCCTCCTGACATAAATTTTTCACCATTCACTATAGCTTATATGTGAGAAAAAAGAACCTGAATTCATGTTTGACAAATTGCATAATGGGAATACAGAGGCACTTCCATAGATTTGAAAATAAATCACCTTTAGCCATTGTCAACGTCTTACTGAGCGGAGCTAGTTCTCTCTCTACGGAGCTGATGAGTCAGTCGGCCGACTACGTCGTTTCCCTGCAGCGAAGAACATGGCCAGGCAGTCCAGTTATTTTGTGAGGTTGGATGGGTGACGGGATTAAACGTTTCATTGGGAGATGACTGAATCCGGCTGAATATACGTGGGGTAGTTCTATATAAAATGATTGAAAGCATAAATGCCTCCTCAGATTGTCTGTTTTTTTTTAGACTTCCCTTTGAATTTGGAGGTGTGCAGGGGATGCGTTTGCGAATACTGAGTGGTCGTTGCGAGTGGGTTTGTTTTACCTGTGGCGACCTGTGCTCTGAAAGTGTGCTTCCATCCCAGGAACACATCCGCTGATTTAAAACACTAAGTGGTGGTCAATCTACGGTCATGCTTACAAAAAAAGAGGGCTCATAAAGTTGGCAGGCATGATTGTATTAGTGCAGTTTGATCCATAAGAGGTCTTTCATTCACACTGGCTAAGGGGGGGAGGGGGGAGTGCTGGTGCGTGCGTGTGTGTGTGTTTGCATGTTTTTAGGGACGGGCATTATATTTTCTACTTTTATCATGTGAACTGATAAAAACGGGCACACGTGATCCTCATACTGCTGGCCTCAGAGGCCCCTCTTTAACGACAGCCAGATATGTCACATATTCATTTTGCTCCGCAGTGTGGCCCCCTCTGCTCTTGGAGCATCGGCCCGTCTGGGAGTGTAAACAACAGGGTAAACTCACGGGAGACAGAGAGAGGAGCTGCTCTTCTCTTTTACTCTGGGTCCCATCTTCAGCGACCTTCCCTCCTTAGTTTTCCATCATACCTGCACCACCGACACCAGCAGCTACCAGCCACACCTGGATCTGGATGCTCATTCTCTTAATCTAGCTTTCTTTTATTTATTTTTTTCCTTTTTCAAGAGGTTGTTCTTGACCAGGCTCACTTGTCTCCAGAAAAATTCCTGTGATTGTCAAAACCTTATGTTTGGGCACGGAGAACAAGCTAAACCAAGTCATTGGACAATTTCTAAAATTGAAAATATGCTAGTTGGTTTATTGGATGAGAAAGAAAAACTCATTTCTGTTTGTGTGTTAATAGAAGGATGTAGCTAGATTACTTCAGCATTAAAGATGGTGAACAGGGAACAGCTGGCCTGGTTGGGGTCAAAGGCCACTTTCTGCATATGTGAGCATCAACCTGAAGATTTAGCCATGATGGGAACACAAACTGCATATAAAAGAAGGATGTAGCCACCAGTTTTAACGTGAAGCCATTGTAGAATGGGCCACTAGAATACAGCTCCAAGACCGTCTCTGCCCAGCATGGAATACCATTAAAAGCTTGTCAAAGTCTTTACATGGCTCACAAAGGTTTTGCATAATTAATAAAATACAGTATTTCCTCAAATTAAGCCAAGATTTTTATTTACTTAAGCTGCTTAGTTTTCCGAGTGGCTCACACATCACTACGCTGCTATAAAGACTATAAGTCGGATAATGTGTTTGAGTGGGTGAATGTGGCTTTGTGTAAAAGTGCTGGTTAAAAAAAGTAAGCTAAAAATAGTAAGCTAAGCTAACAGTGTTTTGGCTAGCTTAGCTGTGCAACCAACATTAGCTTAGATCACTAATAAGATAGTCTTAATTAAAAGTAATGGGATGGATTTTTTTAAGATAAAATTTTAAATGATAAAAACTTGAAAACTATTTTTTTTTTTAGGAAAACAAAATATTTTCTAATTTAATACTAAACAATTAGAAAGCTCAGTTAACAGCTGTTTGTCTATCTTTTCTGTGTAACTGAAATTAACATTAGCTTATATCAATAATAAGCAGTAATGAGATGTTTTTATTAAAAGATAAAATTAAAGAGAATAAAAAAGGTTTAAACTTGCATAAAACCATCTATGTTTAGAGAAACAGGATATAGGTGCCATTAAAACTAGCCCATTAGTAAGCTAAGCTAATGTTATTTATAGCTACATTATTTTTGAAGCAAAAAGTTTTCCAGCATCATTGATTACATTTCAAAGTGTTTATAAAAGAGAACTGCAGTCAAGGATAGAGCTTTAGCTGACATTTCTGAGCCAGGGTAACCGTAGCGTTAAATCAACGCATTGCTAAAAATGGCCCCTTGCTCTGAATCAAATGTAAATTTAACATAGAATTTAGAGTGAGATATACAAGATCAATTAAAATGATTTAAAATCTAACTTTGTTTTTGCTATGCACATTACTTTCTCTAAGCTTATGCATTTCAGTTTTACTTTGAGGAAATACAGTGTATTTGTAATTCTTCTGTCTATTCAGTCTCCAGGTCATCATTAGCTACGTTTCCATGGAGCATCTTTGATCTAATAAAGGTCCCGATCAGAATAAAAATCTGTCATGTAAACACCTCAGCTGATTTGAATCTGATGAAGAAAGGTCCTTTAAACCTTCCGTGACTGGATCAGTAGGAAAAAATAACCATATTTACCATATTCTTTTTGAGTGCATGTTGTTTCTACACATCTTAAACCAGGTGGGGGTTACGTGACGTAATGAGTTTCAGGGAAGAATGGGATGTGGAGGGGACAACATTCTTGTTGGAAACTGATAGAGTTTCAGGATTATTACGGTTTTCAACGAGCAAAAGATTTGAAATGGAAAAAGAAAACCCTCCTTCTTCATACTAGTATTCACTGCGCATATTAACACTTACAATCGTTTTAAATCTGTCCATTATTTTAACACATGACCAATCGGATAATTTTATCCAGCATCCATTTAAACTTATCAGCTGGAATCTCGGATCTGATTGATTTTAATCAAATAGATCAAATATTTGTCCATGTAAACGTAGCTATCATCTCCAAAATATTATTAGCTGTGGCTTCAAAAAAAGCTTAGGAACTGTGATCCACAAACCAGCAAGTGACCACATGGTGCTGACATCCTTCTAATAATAATTGAGTTTGGTATCTTCGATTGACACAAAACCTCCAATGCAGCCCTTTACGTGATTATAATGCAGAGGTAATTTCCCCAAAGCTTAACAAGTGACCCTTTACCAGGCCCAAACTCTCCTGCAGTGCTTGCTTACATGCCCTACTCTAACAAACAGCTGCTGCTTGTAGCTTCACTTGTGAATGATATCAGGTTTCACATCTACAGAAAGAAAGAAAAAGCAAGCAAATGTATTTCCCAAGCATTCCTAAATCTGTGTGAGCCGACCACCCCAACATGCCGCTTCCTACTGCGATTCTCTTTATGGTGCTGTCATTCAAATACAAAACAATTACAAAACAGTACAAATCCAAAATGACTACGTTCAAATAGAAGAACACACAAGGGAAAAATTAGTCATCATTCGCCAACATTATAAGGGCAAATGGGGAACCAATAGCTGCTGCCTATAGTGGTGACGAGTGTCAGTAATCATCGTGACACTGTACTGCGTGCATGATAGTCTGGGTAGCTACCATAATGGAGGGAGTTCACTGGGCTGATGAAAATATCATAATAATACTTTAAAAAATGCAACATCACCACCTATAAATGCTCCAATCTTAATGGTGATACTGGAAATGTGTCTGTGTGCATTTTCATACATGCTATAGTCATGGCACAGATGTGTGAGGGGAGGTGTGAGATCGAGTGGAGGCCAGTGATTGGCTGAAGTGAACGATGGGGGTGGAGGACACGTGAAGGTTTCCTGTACCTTGATTTATTTTCTCTTTTAAGCATTCAATAGGCAAGTCTGGTTTACCTCCCATGCCTCGTAGGTAAATAGTGCACATCGTTAAGATTAGTGTTAACTGATTCAGCTTGTAGTGCAACCTTTAATCGAGATATGTTTTGGCATGGTCTCTCGCTTGTTAGTAGCAGGGTGAGAAGGGCTTCGTAGAGTTAATGGAAGAGAAATATCAGCCAATTGAATCTTTGTTTTGCGTTTTGGTGGGGGCACGGGCTGCAGTTTTCACTGGAAACATGATGGGCGATGCTTTTTGTAGCTTGGATCTGTGTTTGCTGGACAGTTGGTTTTCTTAGCCATTCGTTACACAATGCGTCTTTACAAAGAAAGAAAAGCTGACCGCTTTCACATCCTCCTGTTCCTCCCGAGTCGATGCCGCGCTGTGCCGGTTCAGTGAAGAGGCCTGCTTGCTGCCGTGCCCTCAACCCCCCCATCTCTCACTCTAGCATCCTCTTGTCCGTCCATTCATCTTTCCGCCGTTGCTCGAACCGGGTCCTCCGTCCAGAGTTCCACTAAAAGCATCATGCTGCTGTAATTTCCTGCGTTACTTGGTTATATTTCATATCAGGTGAGACAAACTGTCAGGGGCCGGTCAGTGGGTTGGTTGGAGGACATTATTATCATCCTGCAGGTTGTTGATGGTTTTTTTGTTGTTTTTTTTCTCTTTATTTTGGATTGTAAAGAAAGAATTCTACTTGCTGGTTTGGACACAGATCTTGTCAGAGGAACCAAGACTGAAAAAGAAAAGAGGAAGAGGAAGGAAGACACTGTGTTAATGTCAAAACTAGATCCTAGTATGTACATATGTGCATGAAAATGTACATTAAAGGGACTATACCCGATTTCACGTCCGGCTAGCTTAGTTAGCGATAGCTATTTTCTTTTTAGCTTTTGTGTGACGCTTTTTCTTCGCTAAGGGGTTTAACTTTCATAATTTGACTCCGGATCACTAGGGGAACGCTATTACTGGCTGATCGGAGTCTGGACGTTCCAAAAATTA
>JAVQJG010074886.1:0-12607 GCA_036024015.1 Craterocephalus amniculus | reverse complement strand
GCCTGCAGTAAAAAAAAAAAAAAAAAAAAACACCAGCTCTATCATCTCAATCTAAGAATAAGCAACCAGAGTAGAAAGTTTTACCTTGCAGCACCAAGAGAAGGACTGAGCTGTGAGTTTTTATCCAAAAACTCCTGAAGACCGCTGAGTTCAAGAAGGACCGACTCAAGTTCAAACGAAGCAACACTGCTTTCCAACTATCAGGAGACCAGATACCAAAACGTGTTAACTATTCATCACTCACGAGAAATTGAAAAAAATCACTTGATATAATCATAATATATATATTTATTATACTTACAATACTAACAGTCTGGTTTCCTTTGCTGATTGTTTTCTCAACAGCAAGGCTGCCATCCCAAATATTTCTGATGGAGTTATAGCAGCAATGAACAGGAGAGGGAGACAGAGTTAAAACACATCAACTCAACAACAGAAAGGTGCCAGACCGAGAAAAATGTGTTTAGTTACCCGAGAATGCGAGCAAAGTAGATGCAGATGCCGTTGTGTTTCCCAGAGAAAATCACCTCTGGGCCGGCTGACATGGGTGTGATGGGGGCAGATCCAGCATGCATCGGTGCAAATGGTGTTGCCAGTGCAGGGGGTACAATACCTGAGGTGAGGTGGACAATACAGAAAAATAAAATTCAGATGTAAAAGGCCTTAAAAATGACATATGAAAACAGGGGTTGTTAACTTACCTGGTACTGGAGAGCTCATCACTGGCCCTACGGTGCTTGGAGCTGCCATGGCTGCAGGAAATCTCATCTGTGCTTCTCCTCCATATCTAAACCCAGCAGAGAAAAGAAACAACTGTATTTAGTGTGTGACAAATGTGAAAAAGTGGAATACGTCCATTTTATAACGCATTCATCAGACCTGAAAAATGCTCTAGTGGCCCACTGTGAAACCTCTCGGTCAGAAGCTGCACTGGAACAAGCCAAGATAAGCGCTGTGGCACAGGCCTGCTCCTCCTACGCAGAACAGAATAAGAAAAACATTTCTTGTGTCTCAGTTATGACTACCAATAAATCATGTGTGTTTATCATTCTGATGTAAACAATTAATTAAAATAGTAACTGTACTGCATTGTACCCTATGCAGCTTGAAGAAGCGTTCAATCTCTTCACTTTCCCCCCCAGCACAGCTCACAAGGAGGTAACGAAGCTGGTCTACTGGCCGGAGTTTCTGGAAGATGTGACTCCCCTAAAGGACATCAAAAAGTCAGACATTGTTCTATCATACAAAAGTAAGCTCTGTGTGTCTAACATGATGGGCGGTGGCGGTGCTTTTAACCTTCGCAGAGAGAAGCACAAACTTCTGTGGAGGGATATTGTGCTGCTGGACCACCACCGGGGAATCAGTAATGGGAATCTGGTCCTTGTTTAGAAGAGTGAAAATCTTGGGAGGCCTCTCATCGGTAATAGCACAAAGAGCCCAGGAGTGTCCATCAACATTAGACATCATCTGTAATTCGCGTAGGAGGAACAAGAGGCACATTTTAGCAACACTTTTAACATCATTCCACTTTGATCATTTCTGCCCACAAAGTATACATCTGTAAGAATTCTGAGTGAGGACCTGAGTCTCCATCAAAGGCTTCTTGAAGGGAAAGGAGTCATGATTAATGCACCACAAGATGTCGCTGTCTTCTGTCTCAGAGGCTGCCATGAGCAGAACACCTGTAACATTTAAAATGTGTCTCAGTGATTAGGGTTCAGACAAATGATGGAGGCAATGATCAAAGAGCTGAATGAAATATTGAGCAACACCAGAAATTTGGCCCGACCGATTTATCGTCCATCACCAGCAGCACTTTTTGCCAATTCAACGCCAATATACAGTATTCTTAATTTGTCATTAAATATTGAACGCTATTAAGTGCAGAGTCATATATAACGCTGTCCAAAACATGTAGCTTTGACTCCTTTTAATCCTCATTCTGCACAGCTGTCTTCTCAGACAGCTAAAGGCAACCTTGCAGGAGGGGGACGAGCGGAGCTTGCCAACAGGTACGTTTAGGTAAGGGCGTGAAATCAACAATTACTCGACATGTCATGACAAGTGATACAAGTACAGATGGAAAGAAAAAAAAGCAAAGCAAATTTATAATAACACACCCCACTTTATAGACACATTTGTTCTGGATTTTATTTTCCTTTATTTTCTCTTCATAATGTGTACTTCTTTTTTTCCAGATGGTTCATAATATATTTATATGTGAAATAGGTCTATTGAAATAGAAATGTACATCAGTTTTGAACATTATTTTGTACCTGAATGGTATTTGTTCTTGACAGTTGAAGAGTAGAAAATTAAATTGTTTGTTGTTTTACTTTTACAATTACTTGTTTATAACTCTTTAAAAAAGTATTTGAAGCAACCAGATGTATTTCACAACTCATTTATACATTGACCTTTTATTTAAAGCTTATATAATTTCCCAGATGGCTGATGCTTTGTTGCATGTTTTTTGTACTTGAAAAAACAGGCAACATACATGCAGGCAGAAAAGTTCTGCCTGTAATTCCTAATTTACTTGTAAACAAATAAAAATAAGTTATTTTATTCATTATATATTTCCAAATTGAATCTGCTGATTAATCAGTTATCAGAATTTTTTCAGCCAAATATTGGAATCAACCTCAAAATATCCATTACTGAATGGTTTAGAATTTTACCTTTACTGTGCAGAGCCTTATGGACCTTTGCAGGTTTCTGCAGGGTGGAAGAAGCTGAAAACCCTGGTGGCAAACGAACATGCACTAAAGCTAGGAGGCCTGGCCGAACTGCAATATGCTTCTGATGCAGAGGAGCAAAAGGAGTTGTGCTGAAGTAGAGACGTACACCTGCAAAAAACAGAGCATCAGTAATGCATGCAGATTTTGAAGTTTTACCCAACACTCATCACAATTTTTAAATTACCTGCATGAGTTACAGCTAGCAGGTGGCAATCTGAGGACTCAGATTTGTCAATCACAGATATCTGGACAATGGGTTTGAAGACAGAACGATCAATTGTCCTGAAAAGTTTTTAAAGAAAGAAAACAAAAAACTTATTTCCCAGAGGAGACTGAATTACACATGAAAAAAAGGAAAACACAAACTCTACCTGGCGATGTTTCCAGCAGCTGCAACTATGGAACTCTGTGACATTGTCGCCACACGACTCATTCCTTGGCCATCGGCTGCCAGATCGTACACCTGAAAACAAACAGAAGTAGAAGCTTCATTATTCAAGCTCAGACTGCTGCTACACTTACAGCAAGTTCCATTAATAGTCTTAAAATCACTGGAGAGGAAAATGTATGACACTTATTAGACGCCACACCTGCAGGACACCTTTCTCAGAGCGCGTGTAGAGTATGTTGCGAGTGTTATCAATTGCAATCTGCACAATGGGATCTGTGGAGCAGACAAAACAGAACATTCAGGGGTATTTCATTTGGATCAGACACACTTTGAGTCCATATGGAAATGTGTATCCTCTGCTCACCATCTTCAGAAAAGGAGAACTGGAGCACAGATGGAATGAGGAAGGACAGAGAGCTTTTCGAGTGGTTGATCTTTCTGCAGCGCTGGCTGAGCCAACCTGCTTCGGCCTGGTACGCTATCTCATAGAGGCAGCCATCCTTTCCTGCCATGAAGATGCGTCCCAGGTCTGTGGAAGTGATGGACAGGATGTAGGTGTTGTCTGTGGGGATTGAAAACAGGGGGTCTGGCAGCAGCTGCATCCCACCAGACATGCTGTCATTGAGCCCTGTAACAAAACAAAAAGATGAACTTCTCTCCACATCCCATCCCGATGTTCATAAAGTCAGGTCACAATAATTACAGCCCATACATTTGGTAAAAAATCTAATCCAAACCCATCCATTTTCTCTTAGCACATTTAGAACAAGAACTTTCAACAAAGCACTGAACAATATGAGCAAAAGATAGAATAGAATGCCTACAAAAGAATAAAAAACTATGAATACATGTTCAAATTACATGTTCAAAGTAGTGCATTAAGAATCACTTTTAGGTCTTCAAACGCAGTTCCTTTTTTAACAGCCATTTCAAAAATACAAAACAAAACCTCAAAAAAGCCATTAAAATGCTTTAGTTTGACAATATTTGTTATTGTATACAATTTAAGGGTGTCCAAAAACTTTTTCTACAACGGTATTATAATTGTAAACAGTCCGGAGTTGTAAAACGTTTCATAAAAAGGAGACAAAGTGTTTAAATGAAGCTGCTGATAGCAAAAGCATTTACCAAGCTGATATTGTTAATTATATATTCTTTTGGTAGCTACAAATATTTGTACAATAACAAAAAAAAACAACAACAATCCAAAACCCAAATGCAATCAAAGTGACTGAAGAAAAACTCACCAGCTTGGCTCTTGGGTAAACTGAGTCCAAGAATTACAACATCAACAGAAGTGGCCAGTACTAAGAGGTAGTGAATGTGTGGCTGTAAAATCCCTAGAAATGAAAAAAACATGTGTAAATCCTTCAAATAAAAACAATTTAAAAGACAAAAAGGAACGAGGATTGCTTAGTCATACCTTGCTTTGGTTTAACAAGACCCACTGCCAAAATAGTTTCAATAAGCCCATCAAAGTAGACCACATCTCCTCTACAAGAAAAAGACCAGAAAATGAGGAACAGTGGTTTTGTCAGCAAGTTTTTCATCCACTGATTATAAAGTTAAATTGGTTTTAGTGGATTTTTCTACAGTCATTCGGAAATACAGTTACTAAAGGTTACACACCCATCTTCGTAGTTCCACATGAAGATGTCATTGTCGATCGTGAGCCACGCACGAGAGATCTCAGGAAAAACTCCCATCATGCAGTTAAACTGCATATCTAAAAAATAGTTAAGAGGAAACTCAACAGAACCAGAAGTAAATTATTTTCTTTTGTCTGATGAAAACTTCAGGGTCGAATGTTTCCTAAAAAAAAAAACAAATAGGATACGGCTGAATTGTTCCACCAGCTCAGGAGGCAGAGGGACTCGTCGTACTGCGCTGAGCTCCGGGAGGTTTGGCACACTGAGCAGACCGGGTCCCTGAAGAGGGTAGTCCATGTCCGAGACTCCAGAGAGGGACGGCATGTCTGTCAATAAAAGAACAAAGATTTAATAACAAGCCATAAAACTTTTCAGAAAACTTCTCCAGAAGAAGAATAAGTAAAAGAAAAAGTGGTAAAAATAGGAGTTGTAGAAGAAGAATATGCCATTCTTTCATTAGTGTACACAAGGACAAAGCGAAGATGGATTAAGAGATTTGAAGGTACAGTGAAAACACAAATAACAGGAGTGGACAAAAACTAGTGGTTGATGATCGAGGTTTTGATAAGACGGATGGACAATAAGTAATGCTGGTATTGTGTTTTAGTTTTTAAAATAAACATAAACAGAACTTCAGAACGTTCCTGTGTTATAATTTATTCAAACACTTAAATGAACACAGGACAGTCCCTGAGCTGACCCATTCACATCCCAATGGTTTAGAGAAACACATTTAACTCATTAAATAAATCAAACTTTCCACTAATTATCATCATTCACACAAGTCATGGCTTGCAACTACATCTCTCAATTCTGGCAGAACAGACATCATAAAAAAGGAAATATAACCAATCATTTTATTCTTTAATTTGTTTTTTTCCATCAGTGACAGAATTGATAACTGAAACACCACATACATATTTTATGATTTATCATATTTGCAAGTCAATCATCAGCCCAAATAATGTGGAAATGCACATAAACCCTAGTCTGCTGAATGTGGGCCACAATGCCCATGCATTTGCCTAAATCATAGGACATTGAGAAAACTAGCAAGCTTAGCTCAACTGCACATGTTCTTAATGCCACAAATTCGTAATTTAAGTAGAAAAATCATGTTGAAAGTCTCCTTCTCAGTCTAATTTCAGACTTGTTTTTACAGAGTTTTCCTCATTGAGATCATCCACATCATTGACTTACCCTGCTGGGTTTGCATGCAGTTTAAATGACATTCATGTGTGATTGTGTGTGAAACAAACAGTAATGAGATGTCGGCTTTAAATTGCTGTTCTATACTCTAGTGTGTGAAAGCTTTATGTATTGTCTTAATAAGCATAAATTATTTTTTATCATGTAAAGCACATTGTTTTGCTTTTTGCATTAAAACTTTTTATGGATAACATTTTATTTTATTTTCATTTGATAATATGCAAATATGTGAAAATGTCCTGTATGTTTTCAACCTTTCCAATGATTCTGCTTGTTTTCATGACACTATAAAATACATGATTCAAATCACACTGCACTCGCGCTCTCATTTATCAAGTATAAATGCGTACAAAAAGTAAATGGTACTAAGAAACACTAAAATAGCATGTGTTTTTGCCGTGTTTGCTCATTACAGATCAAATATCCAGTATTTTCATTGTCATTTCCATTTCAAGACTATAGGTAGTTAAAAAACAAAAAGAATTTGTTTTAAAAAAATACATGCGTATGTCAGAATTTCTAAACCAGAATAGCTTCGCATCTGTGATGGCCTAAAACAATTACTTAATTTCAAGTCAGAGACCCCCAGATTAATTTACTAATCGATCAAGCAAGACGTGATCTTTCCCTTGTCACAACAACATCAGCAGATTCTAACTGAAGTCCCTTTCAAACATGCAGAAAAGTATATCTGCTTGTCAGAATAGTGTTTTGATAAAATGTTTCAACCATTTCACACCCAACCATTTCTTCAGGATGGACCAAACAACATTTACTTCCATGCATCAATGCAGCACAAACTCCAGTCACCTCGACAGACTGACATACACAGCACACTTTAAGTGCATAAGCATAGTTGTACAAAGTTAAAGCAAATATCCTTCTTTTCACTGCAATAATAGACTAGATGTATTGATCACAGGCTCAATATGCACTTCCTCAAAGTTCAACAATCATAGCACATCAACAGAAATGCAAATTCACACACAAACGCTCATTTACAAAAAATAACATTTACAAACATTTGGAGACACAAGACTAAACTTAATCTATTCATTAATTAACCCCTGATTTCGTCATTTTGGTCATAGATTGATGTAGTTTTGAGCATTGGTTTTCATAACATTGGAGAATATAAAATGAGCATTCTCAACATTTCGGATGCTCAATCAAGCAAGAATTTCATGACAATCATGAGAGGTCTAAGTGTTAATAAAGCAAGAAATCGAGTCTGTGATTTACATCTACAAAACAGCTCCAGACTTGTGTTATTACTTTTCCATAACAACTCAAAGTAGTTGCTTTTCAATTTCCACCAATGTTTTACCATCCATTATTAGATAAGCAAGTCCAGAGACAAACCGGTCTTCCCCAAAGCATAACTTACTGTGTGAAGGGACGCTGAGCAGCTCGGACAGGTCAGGAAAACAGCGGTCATCCTGCAAGTGTCTGTCGATCAGGCGGGCAGAGTTTTCCAGCGCCTCGGCGAGCGCAGCTGCGGGGCTGCTGGGTCCAGCACTGGACGGCATAGCTGGGGCAACCACCGCTTTGCTTTTATCTGGAGGAGAGAAGTCAGTGCAAAATAAACAAAATACGAGTTTACCACATCTGACGTCATTTCATATGTGAATAATGCAGAAATATGTCGGGTAATACCACAACTTTAATCATTTTAGGCCAATCTTAGCACGCTGGTATAACACCGGTGTGCTGCCTGCATTATAACTGTAGCATTTAGCATCTAAGCTAACAAGTGGCTAAGTATGAAATAAAGTGAATTCAAAGTGAATTCATACCTTTACCCAAGGGAAAAGGTTCGGCCCGACACTGATTTACCTGACTAACTCGTTGTGTTAGCTACCTCAGAAACTATCTTTAAATGAAAACATTCAACACACACATACAAGTAGTAGCCCGCCAACCTCATGCACAGGGGGCAGAATGGTTTACTTCCGGTGGATGGGCTTGAATTTCTTCTTCTCTTTCTATTTTTCTGTAAAAATGACCAAATGAATTATTGTACTGCCATCTTCTGGCCAGTGTAATTCTGCCAGTTTGTGTAGTTCATATTTATTATCAAATATAATATGATTTAAAATGCAGCATGTTTGTAATTCCATAAATGTAATACATTTTATTTTTCTATACATTTGCTATGTAATTGATTAATATGTTTAAAGATCTCCATTTCTTCCAGTCATAAACTTGAACATCACAGGTGTTCAGAGATCGGCAGATATAAATTCTGCAGCAAAAATACATTCAAAGGGATTCAAGCTAGAGTGCTTTTATATGTATATAATATGATGAAGAGTATAACTTTGAGGGATCAAATCTCCTGTCATCAATTTACTTTATATCTTTCTGAGACACAACATATAAAACATCTTCCCTGCTTCACACACCTAGATCTCTGTCAACAAAGGGTTATAGTTTCACAGTAGAGCCAAAAGGGACCGCCTCTTGATGGAAAATTACACATTTGATGAAAAAAGTGCAAACAAGTAACAAAGACATAAGAAAAATTTATTGCAGTGTTTGTTCCACCAGAAGAGTGGTGTTCTGTTGCCCTGTGCTATATAACATCAAATTCAATATTAAGAACAATATAGGCACAGATACTACACTGCTTCAAACATAAATAAATTATATCAAAGATAGTCTGTTACACAGTTGGGGTAAACAACAAAATATTCGAACAAGAAGTTAAAAGTCACCGGTCAAGTGAATAAATCCATCTGGTGCTAGTTATAATTCCAAAACACTTTATTAAGAACATCATCAATACACGAACTTCCAACATTCACTTCATTTTTTACAGAATTATGTTCAGATATAAACAGGTTTTTAGTTAAACTATGATACAGTGGGAGTAGAAATCAAACAACCAAGTTGCTGCACAACAGCGAAGGAACTCCCACACAATGTTTTCCCAAACATTTTTTCTTCTGTTTTTCCTTGTGTTTAACTTACTCGTCTGTATTTAAAAATGCAACAGTTCACAAATATTTTTCTTCCAGCAAGGCTTTTAATCTAAAGATGTTTACTCTCTCTTTGTATTTAACATATTTAAGTCATAGATTTGGGCTGTGAAGGCTGTTTGTCAAAATAACCGGTTTTAACTCTTAGACCCCTCCCTGGCTGCGTACAGCGACCGCAACGTCTGTGCAACTTTGTTCGAGAGCTTTTGTCCACTTGTCAAGGAGATTTTCTTGTAAATAATGTCAGATTCCTTGATATTGTCCACCCAAGGCACCTTTTTGCGACCGTCCCGTTTCTTTGCCACAGCCCATGGTCCCGAGTAAGATCCTGTCATCCAGTGTATGCTGTAGCCCTTTCTGGTCTTCTGGACAACCTTGGCAATCTGCGGCCTGTCTTTGTATTTGGGACAGCAGATGGCAACGACGTCCATTACTTCCACTGTCTTGTCCATGTGACCCGAATCCTCACCAGAATCTTCGCCTTTCTTTGGCTTTCGCTGTGGATGAAAGTATTAGTTTGCTTTTATAGAGGCAGTAACAAGCACTAATCTTACAGATATTGACTGTTTGGATAATTAAGATATGACCTGTAAAACTTGAACACAATTTATTTCAGGTGTTTACCAAAACATGCAAAAATGACTGTTAAATTACAAATCTAAGTTTTAAGAGCAAACTATCAGGTCTAAACCCATCAGAGCAAACAGGAACAGTGGGAAAAGCTAAATCAACTGTTAAGTCAACAAATAGTCTAAGTCACTGAAGAGATTTAAATAAACCCTTATTTTCATAGCTGCTGTTGGTTTTCTGTTTACATTTGAGCTCCTGAAGTCACGTCTGCGTATCTATTATAAACTTTAATTCTAAATCCTTCTCCCCACTTACGATGTGAACATGCAAACATTAAAGCTGAGAGAATTCGTTAGAGCCCGGGTTCATTTTCAGATTGCAATAGCTCAATGCAAATCAATATTAGTAGTTTTAAAGGGGTAGTTCCGTATTTTTCAACCTGGACCTATTTTGCAACATGAAATGCAATCATTACTCAACCTGACAGTTTTGGTGCAACTTCCTTCAGAAGATATTTAGATCCACTCTCAATCAGCATATATCAATATAATGGTAGTGTTCAGGGCAATTAACGGTCACCCTCTAAATAAAGCATTATATGCCACAAAACTCCTTGATTTTATCAATGTGCACTTGCCCTGAACGCTCCCATTATATTGGATATATGCTGATCGCGAGTGGATCTAAATATCTTTGGAAGGAGTTCAAGTTGCACCAAAACTGTCAGGGTGAGTGTCCAGGTTAAAAAAATACTGAACTTCCCCTTTAAAGAGTTTTTTTCTTCTTACAGCAGGTGGATCTTCATCCTCACTCTCCTCATCATCCGTCTCCACCGGAGCAGTGTGATTACTGTGGTTGTGGTTCCGGGGTTTGGAGCCCTTCAGCAGAGAGGTGATGGCTTTGTTTCTGGCATTGGCATTGGCTTCGCCTCCCTCCTCATCCTCTTCATCTCGATCCAAGTGCTCCATCAGCACCTTGAACTAAGACGAAAGATGGCAAAGCATTAATTATCTGCATCTGACTTGAGCAGAAAGGGAGCCATGATTTTACACGGATATGCCTCTGTGTGCTTACATCCAAATACTGCTTGACAATATTGCGCTTAGCCTCGTAGCTGAGTTCTCTGTTTGCGAGGTCACTCTTCAGGTAATCCAGCGTCAGAGCAGGGTTGAAGTGCACCTTAGACTTCCTGTTCACTGCCTTATCGTACACTTTGGCAGACTCTGTCGGTGAGTACTTCTGGATTTTGCTGTAAGAAAAACAAAACCTGTCAAAAAAAGCCAAACAAGTTTTAAAAAAAAGATAAGTCTCATATCCTTTCTGACATGACCTACCTGTCTGAGAACCCATATAGATTTTTCAGGTGCTGTTTGAGCACTAGCAGCAGCAGAATACCCTGCGACGCACTGGCAAACTCCAGCAGAGGGGTGGTATTCTCAGGCAGACGGTCCATCACAGCATCCTCGTCTTCCATGTCTGAATCCGAGTCAGCGGCGGAAGTTTTCTTCCGCCTGTGGGCCACGTCATCGTCCTCGTCGCTGCTGCTGCTGCTGGAGGAACTGCTGCTCTTTTCATCCTCGTCCTCGCTGTCGTCATCGGAGCTGCTTTTTCTCCTCCGAGAGTGGTGCTTCTTCCTCCTTTTTGTCTTCACCTTCTTTTCCCGCCGCACAGGTTGCTTCTGTAAACACTGCAAGAACAAGAAACTCTCTTAATTAACTTTAACACAATTATTATATCTTCTTTGCAATAAAAGAACTTGTTTGGGAACTTGGGAGCTTTTTTAAAAGAAATATTTTTCCTTTTTGCTCTACAGAGGATTTAAGGCACTCAACAGTTTGGGGAAGGCAGTATAATATTTTTCTAAAACCTCTCTGACCTCCTTAAAAGACTGGAGCAGGTTGCTACCAGAGACCGACAGAGTAATGTCTATGTGGTGCATGATGAAAAGAGGCTCCTCCTGGGTCTGGTAAGGGAAGCAGGCCAAGTTGTCTGCTATGAACAGCAGCATGTTCACCTCTGTTTTCTGTAAATAAAGTAAAAAGTAAACAGTTGAAATTAACTACTCAGGACCAACTTCAATTCCGCAATATCACTCGCTATTTACTTTACAAATACTTGGATAGAAAAGCTCATTTCTGTGTACAAATGTCAATTACAAGAACAAAAGGGAACCTACGGAGCTGTCATCAAACAAGTTGAGCAGGGAGATGAGGAAAGCTCGTCTGTGTTGTCGGTTCCCACGGACCAGGGTGTAGAGATGAGAGCAGAGAGCTGAGTCCGAGTCATCGTGACGGAAACCGCGGATCACAGCACTTTTTGATCCATTTATGGCCTGTTGCACCTGATAGGACATCTTCAAACCTGCAACAGCTTTCATCTTCGAATACAGAGAGAGTTTCATTACTCATCCAGTAAACAGATTACATAGTATCTATGATACTTTCCAATTAAATACACAGAGGGGTATTTTAACGAGAAAATGCACCTCTTCAGACAGCTATAGTGTTTACTCACATGAATGAAGCCGGAGTACTTCTTATCAATCTCCACTAGTTGTTGGTCTGCCTTGTTCTTCATGGTTGGTTCTGGATCTGTTCCCATGGCAATCAAGTAAGGGACACACTGTATGCAAAAGAGCAAAATCTCATTCAGATCCTGTTAATAAAAAAAAGGAAGTTTTCGGGGATCTAAGACTGAAAACACACCTGTACGGGATGGATGAGGCCCTGGCTGAGAGTCAGTGTGATGACATTCAGGGCAAAATGCCGAACAGAGGACTGTGAATGGAAGAAGGACTCCAGCACCTGCTTCAAGTAAATCTGCATTATGGAGCTGCTCATGCCTGATGAGATGTCCCCCATTTCCTTCAGATCCTCCTGCTTGGCTTTGTTCTTCCCTGAATGAGACCAGATTATTAGCCTAACCAGTTTACAGCATCTGATTAAATGAACAATGAACAAAGGAGTTATTGTAAAAGGGGTAGGACATGATAAGTTTGTACTTCTCCTACCTCCTTTCAACAAGTTGATTTCCTTTGAAATTTCTCTTTTTTATCTATGTATGTAT
>JAVQJG010074884.1:0-24179 GCA_036024015.1 Craterocephalus amniculus | reverse complement strand
CTTGGGATAAAAACAAGTTAAAACATGCAAGTAAAAATGAATAAAAACACACTGAAACCACGCTAAAACCAAGCTAGTGGGACACAGTCTAGTTCTGGCAGCACCTGCTCTTTCACCTTGTGACATCAGCTTGGAAAAAAGAACTGCGTAATAGTGTTTGCCTCTTTTAATTATTAAACTAAGAAAACAAACTTTTCGACTTTCTCATGAGGCTGGCATTACCCGGCTGCATCTCTTTGTCCTCCCTCGTTCTCCTTACACCATGCTTCTGGAAAGTTCCCTGTTTATTTAGGTGTGTGTCAGGCAAGGAGTGGAGCTGTACTCAGACACCGTTTATACACTAGTTCAACTAGTTGGGTTCTTCTCATTCTTCTGCCATCTTTGAGCCATGCACTGAGTCTGTTTGTCTTTGTGAATCTATCCATCTGGAAACTCTGTTCTCTGATCAAAAAGAATTCCTCTTGTCAACCTGCTCCAATCCTGCGCTGTGCCTCCAGTTGAGGCACAGGAAGTAATGCGAACCTGACATGATCCTTTTTTCTAATACTAAATAACAATGCTTCTTTTTTTTCTTTTACAGTGATTGGACTAGATTAAATGTAAATTAATTATCTTGCAGAAGTTTATCTGACATCCCCATCCAAAGAGACATTACTGCTATAATTGTCCTCAAATGCGCAAGAAGACAATGCATATTCCCTCTCCTATCAGATTTTCATCCATTTTTCACCCGTTCTTTCAAATCACTCTCTCTAGTGAATGCTTTACAGGGCACACAGTACTCCACAGGGTCTTCAAGACAGAATTTGTGATAGACCAGTGATATTTGAAAGTAATGCGAAAAAAATTCTCATGGTCACGGCCGTCACTCTCAAAGCTCAGACTGGGTTTGATTCCATCCTGTCAGCAGCTGCACCGAAACGAATGCAGTAGCTACCAGCCACTGCTGGAGACGTGGCTCCCATAATGATCCCCCCCAACTGCTGCAGGGTTTTGCTCTCATCAAAGCTAAAAATCCCCCCGATGAATTGGGTGCAAGGTACAGAGGAGGCCTGGCAGCTGTAGATGAATATGATGCCAGGCAACATATTCGCTCTGCTAACCCTGTCAGACAGGTGGAATGGTGGAATTCTGCAAATTGAAATTTTCTAAAATGGAGAGCTACTATTCTTATCCACAAATGCCGAATTTTGTTCCCAAATTTTCCTTCAAAGTGGTCATGATCTCATTGGCATTCAGAGCTTTGTGTGTGTGTGTGTGTTTGTTCAGTTCTCAGAGGCTATGATTCTGAATAAAATAAATTCCATTCCTTAACAATTTAACTTATTTTTCGGTGTGAAGTGTTCTTTCTGCTAATTTCCCTTGAAGGCCTCATAAGCAGATGATACTGGAAGAACTTCCACACCCACTTAAGTAAACCATCATATTTACATTTCGCTTACATATACCATCTAAAATTAGAAGTAGTTTGGGTTTATCAGGTATTTTAGTTATGTAACAGATTTTTAACTGTGGCTTTCATGCTTGTTATGAAAACCAGAAAAAAACTGTTTTCAGAATCATGGCTCGGCTACAAGGAATCAGTCTTTACATTGGAGCATTTTGTATTAAATTTAAAGTTAAAAATATTGAATTAACAGGACAGGAGAAGACAGTGATTGCAACTCTGGATTCAGATTTTAATAAACTTATTGTTAAATGGGTGAAAAAGTATTTTATCCTTATTAGGCACAGCACCAACCCCAGTATTGCACAAGAGATATTACATGACAGTTAAGGTGAAGAGCTATCTACAAGAGTTGGTCCCATGTCTTTATCACGTTTTTTGTTAAATTATAAGACTTAAAATATTCACAGAGGCCAAAGTTCAAAGTTTTTTATAAAGTTGGAACATAAAAACAATTTACAGAAGAAAGAAGCATATAGTTTTTAAACTGAACATAATACATTTTGAAAATTTGCTTGTATTCCAGTTTGATTAAATAAATGAAAGTAAAAGAAGTTTAAATGACATGTGAACTATAAAGACATGAACCCCCTAAACTGATCATATTTTTATGGTAATAATTCAGATTTGAACTCCACACACACACGGTTTCAATTTCAAGTTACAGTATGGATTGGGCATTGGGTGAAGACTGGCCGCCACTGGGTGCCCCTGAGGCTTCGGGGCATGTACACCCCTGCAGCAACATAGCTGCAAGGGGGCTCTGGCTGGAGCCTCTCTCTGCCTCCTCCTGGGCAGATGCAGAGTGGCATTGTAGGAGAGATAAAACTTTCACAGTGTACTGTGGTTAAATCAGAGAAATTCTGATGTTTTTCTGAATTTCCTGTTGCTGAGAAGTTCCACAAACAGCATGACAGGCATCACTGTCCTGATGAGCTCATGATTTTATAGTCATAAAAATATCTGAACATTATTTTTCATAAGAAATTATACATGGCATTGGTGAGAGTAGCTTCTTTTAAAATAGCTTTAAAGTAAACTTTTACTGTGTTTTTGTCTTCACTCATCCTGTTTTGAAAAGTTCATGTAGTTCTCAGAGGCCTGGGGCTCTGTAACTCCCCAGGTGGCGTTATTTTATTTTCTTTACTCTTTTGGCCTTTCAACACATTTAACTTGTTCAGAAACTTTCACATTGCAACTTCAATCCCACTTCTTACCTCCATATTGACAAAGCGCTCCCCAGCACATCCTGTTTCGGTAACAAAAGCTGCGGAATCATGTTTGTCTTCTAACACTTTCAGTGAGACATCACTCCGAGTTTTTGAGCTGTCAAAGCTGTTTCTGCACCAGACCCCCAGTTGCCAACTGCACACCTGTGCTGGCATCCACATGTCAGACAGGCATGAATGCACCCTTCTCTGAAAAGCCATTGAAATGACGGTTAGTGACAACAGCAAATGGTAAGGAGGGATGCAGAGGCATGGAGAAGCATCTGGAACTTGCTAACAATCTGCTACTTCACGTCAACAAATGAATTACTATAGTTTTTTTAACATAATGATTTGCACTTTAAAGAAAAGCATGTGCTCACACAACATATTCAATTGATGCAAAAAGTAAATAATAAAAAAGAAGCCATGATTTGAACAGATTTGTGTACCATTGGGGTCCAGTAAAGAAGAGAGGGAGGGATTTTGTTTTCCTGTGAGGTCCCGTGAGACCGGCGATTAGAACTACCAAATATTAAACATGTGGGAATAAATATGGCAACCAGCATTTGAATAAAAAGAAAACTACTTAAATGTTAATTCATTAAAATTAAATACATATTTTTAAACTTTTTTTCTTACATTAGTAAAGTTTAAAGCCTTATGTTAGATTAATAATCTTGCCAATACCAATTTGATCTTTTACAAAGTTCCTATCTTCTATATGCTTCAGGGTTTCCAGAAACCAAGAATTTTGGTATTCCACACGCTGATGCTAACCAAACTTAACAATAATCCTGTTGGACATGGCAGTACAGTAAGTGGAAATTAACTGACTGGCCACACCCGACTAACTTCTGTCTTACCTTGGCCACCCCATTGAAAGATACACTACTGCCTACTGCCTGTGTTAAGTTGAGCCAACACACAAAGCTCATTTAAAAAGCATGGATGGAAATGGAAAAAATCTTGCCCACTTCATCCAAGTTCTTTTTTATTTCGTCACAAAATTTTTAATTGAAAATTTCTCTCCAAAATAGCCTTGTTGGGCTCTGAATTATGTCTAATCCATCTTGCAAAACACAACTGGGACAGAAAGATGGACCATTAGCAGGGTACTACCTCTGCAGCCAACTTGGGTCTGCCAGTGGTATTTTTTGCACCTGCCTCCATAACTGCCATCCCCATGCCAGCAAATGTCAGAGCCAAAATGAGCCCTTGTAATGTATATGTAATATGTAGTAAATTTGGATATTTTGAGTGTCAAGTATTTTCTTCCTGTGCACAGCAGACTTAGAGGAGTATTGTGTAGATGACCAGAAATGTGCTTTCTCCTTGATTGCTTCTCTGCTGGAGATGTGTTCGCCTAACATCAAGAAATCTTCCGAAATGGTGCCTGGTTAGAGGACAAAGAAGGTGAGACATGATGTAAAGCAACCCACACAAACAGTAAGATCACACAATGGAAATTACTTTGTTTTTTGTTCATTGTTTGTTTTTATTTGTAATTACGGTAAAGAGTAACTTCAGTAACTTGTTTCCATACTAATGAGTGAAGAGAAATTTGGGGGAAAATAGAAGGAAACAGAAATAGATGCTTGAGCACACACTGACACACACTTGCAAGAGTTATAATGTTAAAAAAAAGAGGATGAGTGATGTGCAGCTGAATTCACACATGGGTGTACTTGCCATTTTTCCAGACTTCTGACTTGGTGGCTGCCTGAATAATCTCCATAGCAAGTCAGGAATGAACATGAAGGCATTTGCATTCCCAATATGCAGCCCCTTTGCAACATGTCTACAAGTTTGGTAAATGCTCTGATTTGCATATCGAACCAAGACCTGCACAACTGAGTTTCCTTTAAGAGAGTTTCTCTGAAAGATTATTGGCCACTCCGTCTGTGTTTTACAAAATATTGCATAGTACTGCTCACCCAGCATAAGCACCACTTTCATCAGTTATCTGGTGAAATAAATAGATTTTTTAAATGAAGACATAGAAATCTGTCATTTCTTGACAGATATTTTGAATTATTTTGAGATGTTTCTGTCTGTACTCCTTTTTCCTCCTTTTTTGCGCACCACAGAATTATTTCTAGAGGGAAGGAAGACATCTACAATCACAAATTTAAGCTTCCCTTATGTTCCCCTTTATCAAAATGTTATTTAACCTATGCCTTACATGTCTAGCACATCTTGTTCTTTGCTTTTTTCCCCATGCACAACAGGAAGGCCAAATTAATCTGAATCTGAATCTGCTGAGTGGTAATTTGAAGATGCACAGTAATGTTTAAACAGGCAATTTGTAAGCATAAAACTCAGAGAGAACTTCAAGCTACATTATGATACATGGACTATTTTCAGGAAAAGGCTTCAGATCAAGAAGAGATATAAGGCTCTTTCCAACATGAGAGTGGCTAAAAACATATAGAAATGTATATGTGCTACAGTAACTGCAGTGCTTGACTCTTATCTATGTGTCAACAGAAATAGAAAGTTAGAAGGAAAAAGGGTCATTGTGCAAACACTGCAATTTGTCATCACAGGAGTGTCACGGATTGATCACCCAGGCTGTTAGATCACGTGAGGCTTTGTTTTCCTTAAAATCTTAATCCTTCTTGATGCCTGCCTTGACACCATTAAAGATGAATCAGCCAGGTTCATTTGATCCAGCTGCCGTTTGATGATGAAACATCTTTGTTGTACTTCTAACAAGGTGTGTACATTTCCTAATCCCGTTGTCATTATCAGTAACGAGTGATGACACCTTGAATGAGCAAAGTAATCATGAAGTCAGGCATTCGATTCAATCAAGAATGATCAGAATCATAAGTCACAGCATGTGGATTGTTTTTCTATCTTACGCTCAGTTTGAGACCAGTGAGGCTGTGTTTGTGTTTTTATTGGGTACTATCTTCTTTTTTTATTTTTTTTATTTTATTTTTTATTTTATTTTTTGATTCTGTCAAATAGATGAACTCTTATGTAACACTGGAAAACTAGGTCAGATAGTGAAGTTGAGATGAAGTTGAGTGACAGGATGAAACCGTGTTTGGATGTGCAACAGTTTAAGTCTGCATGTGTAAACAGTGTGGCGGCACAGGCGCCTCCTGTTGGTACAAAGGTAGACAAGTGATGACAGCAGGAAGCCATGTCAGCTGAATACCATTAGAGGAATTATTCACCCCATCAGTCAGTTTGGCTCCTGACATGATGTAACAAAGGCCGTAAGCTGTAGTCCAGTGGGTTCGGCGTCACCACTGTTCTCAGTGTATTGCTAATGTAATTCCACTCAAAGCATAACAGCACATTCCAAAGTGAAGCATTTCACTTTAAGGATCAGTTTGATTTTTTCCTTTTAGATTTATGCCACATTTACCAGCTATTTATTTTTCACGATAATACATTTCTGACACATACACGAAGAAGAGAAGCACAGGTGAAAAATGTCATGGTAATGGCACGCTCACATCAGCAAATCACTTTTTCTCTGATGGATGTCAAATTTATTCTCACTATTGCCCAAAAGCAAAACAGTTTGATATCATACTTTTGCTGCTCATTCAGTTCAAAGTATAAACTGTTTTGCAACAAAGAGGGAAAAATAATAAATGTGCTGGAAAAGAGTGTTTTTAAAGTGCAGAAAACAAGATGGAGGCCATCTGGTAAGGCTACTTCTCAAAACCCTTGAAGTCTCTTCAAACTCATTCCTCACTGAACCATGTCTTAGCACAGCATGAAGAGAATATTTGGAGCCAAGATGACAAAATGGTGTAGAAGTTACTAAGGAGCCTCCATTGCTCTTATCTTGGCATTGTAGAAAAAAGCAAAAAAGGAGTTGTTCAATTTGAAAGCCACTGTTTTTCAGAACTAATAAACTGCAGACTCACAGATGGAAGGCAGGCAGATAAAGAAAAAAAATAATTTTCTTGACCAAAACTAGGCAAACTGATTTGGTAAAGTCTTCAAAAAACGCAATAAAAAAGCAAAACATTACAGTTATGGTGTAAGGAATGTCGGAAACCTGGCAGTACGAGGGTAGGGATGACCAACTCCAAACAAGAGACTGTCAGTCAGTAACTGAACCCAGGTATGAATCAAGGACAGGGAGTACAGATAAACAGAATGCACAACATACTTGTTAAATGAGCAAAATTTGAAATGCAGCACAAAATCAATAAATAGATTGATTAATTTATTTATTTAATCATCTATTTATTTAAATCACTGTTGAACTGAAGAGTTATGCACCAGACTTGCTATTGTGTTATAGCTTGCCATGTTGTGTTGCAGCTTAATTAGTAGTCTTTTGGCTAATTGTGTTGTGTAGCAGCTGATCTTGTTGTGACTAGTTGTCTTGTGTTGCAGCTTATTGTGCTGTGGATGTGGCTAGTTGTGTTGCAGCTTATTGTGTGCTGGCTAGTTTTGTGTTAGCTTATTGTGTAGCAAGTTGTTTTGTGTTGGATCTTATTGTGGCAGCTTATTGTGTTATGGTTATCTGTGTCACAGCTTATTGTGTTGTAGCTTACAGTAGTTGTGTTGTTTTACAACTTATTATATCATCGACAATTGTGTTACATCCTATTTCCTTGTGTTGGGTTTTATTGTGTAAAATTGTGTTTTTTGTATTGCTGGGACACGTCTGGGCCACCGTACATTCCTGTCTTTGGTTGATGTTTAATCAAAGGAAGCTTTTTGACCTGTTGTAGGGGTGTTGATGCAGAAATGACAGTGATAAATTACGTCCATGTGCTCTGACCTGAGGTGGTATATTTGCACTTTAGTAATTCAATCTCCTCTTTTTTTTGAGCCTACATTTATTTTTGGCAGGATGTAGTGAAGCTGGATGATACCAGGTGACTCTAATCAATAAGAAATCAAATTTGGGAAGGTTTGCGCTTTGGCATTTTTCAAGATTTGATAGGGTACAAAATGCGTATGCTCTCACATGCACTTGAAGTTGAAATAAAGAGTAGACATTGCAATGTGACTTGAAAACAAAATGAATCAAATGTGCATGCAATGGCTCTGTACATAGAAACAATGCTTTGATTAATTAAAGTGGTTATTTCACAGTTCAAAATATTATATTTATTCAATGTGGTGAAGGCAAGACTGAGCTTGTTCTTATTTTAAAGGCATGTGAGGGCCTGTGTTGCAACATCGCCTTGGACTTGGAAAATTGTGATTTAAACAAGCATGCATGTGAGTATCTATGTTAATGTATGCACATGTTATATTACCTGAGTTTACATTTACAAATCAGTAAGCATTGATTTAATATTTTGTTATCCCACAAATGTTTCGATAAGAGGTGAGAGCACAGGAGAGGAATGCAGGATGGCGTTGTCATTTGAGTACCACCGCCATGAAATATTCAGTTGAGTGCACAAACACTGAAATGATTTTATCACTTGAACCATTTGAATCTATTGGACATGCTGATGGAGAGCTGAGAGATGTGGCCTCCCATCCAAGAAAACAGGAAGAATTGATGTTTGAATCAAAGTCATATATTTCAGTGTGCTCCACTTCAAGCAAACTAAATTTGCATTTTTTCTTTGTTTTTCATTCTTTTTCAGCATTGTGTGATAATTATTAATGCTGAGTTGTTATGACTGCTTTATATTTTATGCCATTAGAGACTACAACTTAATTATACCATAATCTCAAGATCACAAAACTCCTTTTCATTTGATACTGCAAGTCCATTTTCTCATTA
The DNA here is from genome assembly GCA_036024015.1 of Craterocephalus amniculus. Lineage (NCBI taxonomy): Eukaryota > Metazoa > Chordata > Actinopteri > Atheriniformes > Atherinidae > Craterocephalus > Craterocephalus amniculus. Next base: position 15,799 of record JAVQJG010074884.1, on the reverse strand, counting down.
TTTCAAGAAATTGTCAATTTCTTAAGATAACCGCCCACTGTAATTGGTAACCATGCAATAAGGATTTCTGTATTGCAAGATCACAAGATGATCAAGGCAAGCTGAAAATGTGTTTTAATATAATTACAGTCCTTTTTAGAGGAGAATTTAAAACCACAAGCTCAAAGCGTTGAGATTAAGAAACTTTTAAAAGGCAGCTCTTTTAAAAGATCATGATGACATCACTAAATGGTCTCATCTTAATATCACAGCAGCATTGTTACAATAAATCTCCCTGTCCTCTTTTTTTCTTTTTTCGGAGGAGGACTATATATGGGCTGATACTGTCCAGAATTATTTTAGGTTGTATTTTACTGACAGCAGCTTGTGATACTTTTTCGGTATACGCTTCACTCTCCAGTGGTTTACCAAAAGGCTGCGTACATGGCCCCAGCCTGTTTCTTCCTTTGTACATGCTGCCAATGGGGTCAGTCATAGGCAAATAATCATTCTTTTAATTGTGAAGCTAAATATTTACACGTTTGCCTATGAAACCTAGTGAAAGTGTCACATCTAGCTCACTAGTAAACTGCATAAACAGTAAACACATCAGATAAAGCTATGTTCTCTGAAGATAGTGGAGTCTCATTAATAATGAGACTGAATGTATTATATTGGCCACTCCCAGTCAGCCCAGTGACATGTCACAAGGCAGGCAATGTTGTAAAGGGTTACATGAATAAATCTTGGATGGTTACTGGGGTTTTTTCACATCTCCACTACTAACTGTGGTTCATACAGCTCCTTTGTTTTCTTGTCTTTCATTAGTGGACAAATTGATTACTCCAGGTGTGTCCGAGCTCAGCAGCCACAACAACAATGGCCAGAGAATGGCTGATCAATTCGTCATTCATTTTCCAGAGTGCATCGTCTAATGCCAGATTCATACATTAAAACAGGATAATGGCACACATATCTGGTTCTTAATATGCAGCCCAATCAGGTGTGTAGCCCAGATCTGTGGATCATACATGGGCTCATGAGAAAAAGTGATGGTGTCGCTATATCACACTAATTAAGCAAATATATGTCTTGCCTTTTGTTGTCAGCATTGGTTTACAGTCAAACTTTATACACAAAAGGGAATAATGGGTACAGATTCTTTTCTTATTACATTTCAAAAATAGTTTCAACTTTAGCCAAATCTTGGGGAACACTCCTGCTTTTCACTGCTCCCATGTCCAGCCCCATTTCTTTATGTGTGCTATCAAAGCATGGGGGAGGATAATGGCATATGAATTGACCGGAACAAACAAATAAAATAAAAAGTGCATAACAAATATATTACACTGAGAGAAATTAAAAGCTTCCAGACACCAAGTCCTCCAACAGATCTGAGCGTTAATATTGTAGTTTTGTGTTTAGCAGTTTTCTATAGAAGGCCTTCCTCATTGTATTGAGTATATGCAGTTTTTTTCTTATTTAAAATGTCAAGCCTCAAGAGAGCTCATCTTCATCCCAGAATCCAACGCCAAATCTTTCTTTCTCCAAGCTTTCACTTCAGTCTCTGGAGAGAGTAAGATTTTTTTTAAAACTCATGAATTAATTTTAAGATCATATCAGAGCGTTTTTGTGGTTTTTGTCCCAGTTTTTTCCCCAGATGCATAAATAAACATTCAGAGGTGCCTACATGCTTTCGTTTTCTGCAGTTTTCCGGGATTTGGGCCACATTGATATGAACAAATGCAAAATGAATGCAATGCTTTTCATGAAAAGAGCAACACAGTCCTTGGTCACCGTTTTAGTTAGTTTTTATGCATCACTGTGTTTCTGCAGTCAGAAAAAACATGATGCATCTGAATCCGGATTGAATGAGAGTCAATGTTTGCCTGCCAATGATTTTATACTGCAAAGCATTTAGTATTTGGGTAGAGGAACACAAGTAACAAACTGAACAGGAGAAATGCATCTATTCAGTGAATAATTTACTCTGTCCTCATTTGTCTCCCTTGAATGACATCAAGAGAGTAAAAGTAAATAAATAAATAAATGAATAAAGACACTGTCACACACTGAGTCTAGGAGAAATAATTAAAGCTGTTGACTTGGACCTGTCCTTGGCTGTTGTTTGGGTGCTGTATCACACTGGTCTCTTTGACCCCATCTCACTACGGGGGAGCACCGGCATGTGGAGGAGAAGCCTGAAGCTTCAAAGCTAATACTCTAGGATCCTGAAAATAGAACAGAGCTACAATATGTGAGCGAAGGGGAGGGAGAAAAGTGCAGGACCATATGCTCTTCCTTCTGGATGTGAAACAAGATGATCTAATTAAATCAAGTACTCAGTTTAACATGAGTGTGACAAAGCTTCTCCTGTTGGGAGATGGTTAAAAGTCATATTGTAAGCTCCTAGGCAGCTAACTTATTAGATCACTCCGATGCCAGGGATTCTTTCATGAAGTCATCCCTTATTCTGAGATCCATTCCGCCAAATTCTGATGTATACAAAAATGGACTTTCATGTTAATGTGACATTCTTAATATTTCTAATTTCAAACTTTGAATAGTTTTTAATTCAGAAGACATCTGAGCCTCCCCCCCCAGAGAATCTCATCTTCTGAGAAACTGAATTAGACAACATCCCAGATGTTCTCATCCCGAGTGACATAGATGAGAGGAACAAAGGATGGTGGTCCTAATTCAATCTCAGCATGCTAATGATGTCTGCTGACACTTATTAAAATATTATTCTAAGTGTGAACCAAACTCATGTGTTATACACCTGCATGTCTGCAGGGAAAACAGCATGGCTGTGTGTGGCATATTTACACATCAAACATCTCCCTTGCCTTCCAATCCCTTATTTCTTTTTTCTCTTTTAGTTTTTTTGTGATTCTCTCCTATCTAGCCTTAACACTGAATTTGTCTTTTTTAATCCTTTTATGCTCCATTTCTCTCTCAATTTTTTTTTAGAATTGTACCTCTCTTACCAGCAACACAGCAGAGAATCCCATTCTCTGATCATTATCTCATTAATCTCAACATAATAGTAATCTTAAAATTGGATCTTAATAAATTCCCACATCTTTTTTCAAGTGTTTTAGTATTTCTAATTAAATTTGAGCTTAGACACCTGCAGGTATTGCAGAGTTATGTGGGTGTTCACAGTGTTTAACATCTTCCTGACTCTGCTGGCAGTTTTATTGCTCCTTTGAGATCCATTTTTGGTAAAAATAAGGAAAGAAAAGTCTTATTTTCCTCCCACAGAAAAGTATCTTTCTAAACAGCCTGAAACACCTTGGGAGGAGCCCAGGCTTTTCATCCTTTTCAGAATGACATTGCAATTAAAATATATTTGCATTATAGCTGGCTAAAAATGGAGTCAAAATGTTTTTAAAGCTCTGAAGATTAAAACGTAATGCCAATAGTGCAGCCATGTGATCTAGGGCTGTAACCAGGAGTTTAAACATTTATCAGCAGATCTCCTAAGACCAAAAAGACAGGATTCATACCATGCACGCACTCAGCAGCGGAGACAGCCTGATGCAGTTTGTTGTCACATAAACCCATAATTTGTAGAAACAGAAATAAAAGGAAGTCCCCATGGTAAGCAACAACAGCCCTTCCTCTTATGATAGAGTCACTACTAAATGAGCACATCTTGTGAACACTGTGCTATGGGGGCACTAAATGCATTAATATTACATGATAGAGGTACAGTAGAAAAGAACCATTTTTTTCCTTGACTGATTATCTCAAAAACTCATGGTCATTTTAGATATTAAGATGGCAAGGTGTAAAAAGCCAAGATGCAGCGCAACTGACAGTAAAAGCTGATATAGCCTAATATTCAGTTTTTGGAGTAATAGATCATCATTTAGATAAGCTACTTGTTTTTTGGTTTCAACAAAAACAAAAAAAACCTGGAAAAAACTTTGATTCCTTCTCTTTCTGCACAACAAAACAGTTCTTGGTATTTTCTCAAATAAGGAAATCCATGGAAAGTTCCACAAAAATCTAATTGTGTGGTTTCATTATGCCATCATAAAATGTCAAGTGATTAGATACAACCACCATGCATGGATTTGTGCTTCTTTTACTTAATTTGGTGGGAAGAGGTTGCTTGGAACATTGTTGTTGTGGATAAGAAATATAAATCTATTAAATTTTAATTTCAACAATACCAGTCATGCTCTGAGCCAGCTAATACATCACAAAGTACATAATGAATGGATTTCTTATGTAAATAAACTTGAAGTTATAATTTAGAGATTGAGCCAGAAAAATGAGCTTGATGAGCTTCAGTTACAGAAGAAGGAAGGTGTGAATTGTGAATGTGTGAATTGAAGACAAGTGCTTGTTGGTTTTTGTTTGTCAGACAAGTTAATTCTTTTATTTCTAAAAAAAATGTTTACATATCTAATTTTATCCCCAAAAAAGTTGAATGAGATTAATGATGTCATTTACAGTATGATGCAGAAGTTATGCCCACATGAGAAAAGACTCGTGAAGAAAACAGGCGTTCCCAAAGATTCAAAGTGGGCTAATCTCCCCTAAATATAAGACTACATGGCTGTCTGCTTTATTACAGTAAGATACACAGAAGTAATTTTACTCTCTTCTATCTTTTTTGTTCTAGTATTAACCATCATTTTTAAAACATAATAAGGTTGTTCTATAATTTGATAGTTTGCCCGCCCTGATGAGCTGTTCTTGCTCTACATAATTTAAGTGATGACTCAGACTGAGGTTGCTCTACGTTCAAACTGCCCTTTGCATGAGCTAATTGAATTAGTTAATGACTGAAGGCCTGCAGCTGTGAAATGGTGGGTCAAGCCAGTCAGAGAAATATAGACTAAGATGTTGCTGAATATGGGTTAAGGTGGAAGCTAGTTCTGTTTTGTCTTTACAAAGTATGTACCGGAGATAAACTATCATCTTACATGCATGATGTCTCCAGGTGAGATGCTCTTTCAATCCTGTCGTTTTTATCAGGAACAGAGGCAGAAGTGTGACTATTTTGATAAATGTCACTCGTTATGAAAAGGTGATTATGAGGTCCCAGCTTCAAGAGCGTTACAGATCTAGAGTGATATTTGAATGGTGCAGCCATGCGTAATGCTTGTGTGGCTCTAATCATATTAGAAGCCAACAATTTGAACTACAGCCTCTGTTCAATCTTAAAGTCTATTAGAGCAGAAAAGCCTGGTATTAATATTACAATATGTCAGTGCCTGTATTGTAACACTATCTCTTTCTCTCCCCATCTGATTCACATGTAAGTAGGTCAGTGGTGCCGGAGCCTAGCGATGAATGGGCTCTGTTAGCTGAAGATCCACAGGCTCAAAGCAATTACACATTAACACAGGGGCTGCGTCCCAAATTTCCATTTAAACTTCTGCACTCGACCCTTCAGCTCCTCCCTGACAAGCCCAGACCACACATTGACAGCACGTTTTAACACTTAATAATTAGCCTTATGTAAAGAGGTGTACATTCATATTGAGATGTTCTCTTAAACTCATTTTAAAATATCATTAATAGAATCAGTCATGCTCCACATGCAAGCTTCTTCATTCCTAAGTAATGACAGAATGGAGGAATGGACAACACTTATTGCAGTAAGAAGCTGCTTCCTTTCATGAATCATGACAAGGACATTCTGAAATACAGTATACTGTCTGGGATCTGGTGGTTGTCCTGAGGAACAGGATGTTTCTGAAATGACCAGCAGTAATTCGAGACAGAGACACTCTTTGTCACTGAATGACAGGACACCAATACAGTGTAAACCCCATGGCACATTCAAATTTTGACTTAGCTGTCTCAGTCAGTATAGTTTATGGCCAGCTCTGCATCTTTCATTTGTCATATCATTTAATCCTCCACAGAGTCCACCTCTGTCTTTTTGCATTGCAGAAATCTCTCATTTTACATCTGGTAGCAAAATATGACAGTTATGGTCCAGCTGAAATGTTTCAAGCCGGAAGATGAACATTTGCTGCTATAAGACAAACACATGCAATGAATGTTGAGTGCCACTTTAAGTGATTAAGATTTAAGAGAGATTTTAAGTGAGATTATACTTATATTTATATTGTAAATCTTTTTAACAGTATTAACGAAACGGGAAAATGGTTTCAAACCAAAAAATTGGACCCGCTGTTGTTCTCTAGTTCTCTATTCCAATTATATTGGTTTTAGCTCCATCACGAACCCAAAGCATGACCAATTCACCTCCATGCTTTATAATTACACTGGTTTTCTTGTGGCTTGTTTTCTACATGCACACAATCCATTTTGTGTTGGGAAAGCTGTAAAGGTTTTGTGCTCAGAATTTTCCCATGATTCTTGTATTGGGTGCAGATTTTTGTTCATCACTCAAAAATATGCAACATATTTTTCTGTTGTCCTTTCCTCACACTTTTCATTGTCCTTGTTTGAAAATGCAACACATTGAAAGAAAGGCTGGTAATTGAACATTTAAGGATAGGAAAATGTCCCTCATGATTTGTTTTGTAACACTGCAAATGCTTAATATTTTTCATCATTTTCACTTTCTAATATCTCTCTATTTTTCATGACCTTTTTTGTTTTTACTCTAAGATTTAATAAAATTGTATAACACAATCTTGCTTGAATAATTAAATAAAAAGTCTACTATACTATGAATTTTTGTACAACAGTATTTGGGATAATCATACTTCTTAGATCTACCACAGAGCTGTTTGACATCACCTTTTCAACTCTAGTCCGACACACTTTCATGTTCAGAGATATATTTCCTCCACTTTTGTAAATGGATCCCTTTTCCTCATCCTTAATCTCATCTTCCCTCTGCGAGCTGTCCTCCTTTGATTTATTACCTGTCTTCATAGTTAGAGGGAGCTGAATCCCACCTGTTTCTCCCTCTGTCTCCAACCCACATAGATGTCCCACTTATCACTACTGTTGTTAGGTATTTTTGTGCTTAGATAAGGAATTAACTTTGGTTTCTGCTTTACTCACCCAGGATGCTGGCTCATGCACTGCAGTTGTCCCATATCCATCCTGTAAACACTACATTAAATATTGATCATGATATCATGCAGTCAACTTTTTATACATATATATTTATCTATTAGCATTTTGGGCTTACAGTAAAGCTCACTGTGCAAGGTTTTTCTCCTAATGAGACCCTTGAATTGCTGCTAGTCATCTTCTCTGAAACATATCTGATCAAAGCAGATTATTGAAATTAGTGGTGCACTACAGGGTTAAAGCACATCTTTTCTTTTAATGATCAGTGAAAAAGACTTGTAGGAAATGCACACAGCGGATCGTACTATACATATATATTTTTCTCTTTATCATAATAAACTGCAGGCGAAGTAGAAAAATGAGCTGAAAGTGATAGAAATACATACATAACTGGTCCACAAACAAACCCAGGGAGGTCTGACAGATGCATCAGCAGGGACTTGTCAGCAGATGGATTGCAGATGTGATCACGAGATGCAGTGATCTCCCCTCTTCTGAAGCATCTGTGGAACTAGAATTGTTTTACACTATTATCACATATTGCAGATCACTCGATAAGAGTCTTAATCTGATTTGAACATGTTAAGAAGACATCCCGTCACTCTGTTAGCATTTACAGCATGAAAGTCATCTTTACAAACACACTGATTGTGAAAAATAAAAAGAAGACTACTTAAATAATTTTAGGTCAGCACATTGAGAAAAGCTCCATTTCCAACACCACTATGTAAAGAGCATTTTGCTTTCCCATGTTCATGTAAAGAGGGGGGCTCTTACACTTACACTATGGTACCATTTATTTTTTTTATTTTAAATAATACAATAAATATATGGACATTGGTTTTAGTAGAGTTACAAGTTCATCATTTTCTCTCCACTTCACAAAATTGGACATGACTGTTTTTAATCTGTAGCATAATTCTGATGAATGAGGCGTGGACTGGAGATCATGTGGCTCTACAAACCCATAACGAGAAAAAAACTTTACAATTTCATGCATACAGATAGGTTTTAATGCTTTAAAAGACATACAACAGTGGATGGCCACAGTAAACTTGAATTTATTGACACAAAAACCAATATAATCTTCTATCCTCTTATCCTTACACAGGTTTGACAAGACTGTGAAAACAAACAGACATAGAAACAGAAATCTACAAAATAGAACAAAAACAATGGCAGCATCACTGCTGGTTCTGAAAAATTTACAAAAATGTTGTCTGTCTGTTTTATTAAGAGCAAAGTGATAAGTTTGGGTGTACTGCTTCACAATGAAAAATAAAGCCAAAGATCTACAAGCATATTGAGTTAACAGAAAAGGTTCAAGTCACATGTTTGAAGAAAAAAAAAGAAAAGAAATTAACCTATGTATGGAGAGCTGTAAAAAATCTGTGGTAGATACTAGTGGTCATAAGCATATAGAGTGCATAGTTCCAACAAAGAGCATTATTACATTAAAAGGAAAAGAAGTAAACCAACAAGCAGGTTTTTGACCTTGTCTGAGCAACTTTTCCACCTGGCTACCTTGGTGACATTTCCAGCTGTTTTCCAGCCATTTAAAGCTATATATGATACCTTTGGTCAAAGCTCCGGGTCTCATACACCAAACAAAACTCTTCAACTGCTTCTCTTTGGCACCAGTCACAACATGTCCACTTTGCAACTCCATCAGTATGATGTAGCACAGATGATCCAACTGCAAAAGAGCCGCAGAGTCGCGCTCACAAAGCCAAAGGCACCATCCTAGATTATTTTCGTTATTCCAACATTTGGTACTGTACAGACAGGTGCCAGACGCTTTTCTTATCTGTGCACTCGGCTGAAGCATAGAGAAACGGCATGCAAAAACACCCCAAAACACTGTTGACCGTGTAAAGAAAAACCCATAATGGATGCAGCGCAGATCCACCTGCATCAGATGGGGTGTTGAAGCAGGTCAAGGGGCTGCCGGAGATGAAGCAATATCACCACAAATATTCTTTCATTCAAACAACACAAACTAGAAAAAAATACATAGCACCACAGAAGAGAGGAAATAGCACCTAGGGTTTTGATTTCATTGTGTTTTCATTAAAGTGTGACATCATCTCCCACTGCACTGTCAGACAGATGCATATGTCAGGAAAAAAATACAGAAGCTGTTTATTAAGTTAATGATATTGTCACCAAGGTGGATGTTTGGTTCCAAGGGCACAAAAGGAGGAATGTATTTCTTTTTTTTTCTTTTGTTTGCAAACCAACGGTCACATAATATCACAGAGCATGTGTTCGTATTTTATTTAATTCTGTTCTTAAATTACAACAAAGTGTGCTCCACAAAGACAGGACATCCCAATAATTGGTGGTATTTTTTCTTTTTTTTTTCCTTTTTTAGTCTTTCAATTTACAAGTCGAATATCCTCACTTCTGATATGTTTCAACAATTTAGATGTTCCATGGTCTCCTACCTCACAACTAAGAAAGTCACATGCATGTTTTGAAGCCAGAAGCAATAAACATTAACAGGAAAAATATACAGAATGTACTTACAAACATAAAAATCATTTATATATATTTATATATATATTTATATATATATAAAAGGTCCATTCCAAGAGAATGGTGTAGACAATTATGCACAAACGAAGCTCCTGTAGTGAATGCGCAAACAAACCTACAAAAGTGACAGAAAGCAGGGACATGAGAGGAAACATGAGATCAAAACTAAAGAGAGGAGAAAAAGCCAAATCAGTTGGAGTCCATGGGAAATACTGTGACCGTCTGGAACGGATGTAGTTGTCAGGGTTGCCTTTGTTGTTTGTGGCCAAAAAAAAAAAAAAACCAAAAAAAAATAAAATGAAATAATTAACAAGGGCTAGGTTGTGTGCAATAGTGTTGTATAAGAGGAAAGATCTGACATCCAGTTTCAAAACTTGCATGTGATGGAGAAGGCACACAGAGGTTTCAAGGTTATCTCCTCTATTCCTCTAAAATTTCACTGTAATCTCTACATGATTTCATTTTATTCATGCTTGTTGCTTTATGGAAAAAAAAGTTACTTTTTTACAAACAGAATTGTCCTATTGTTTTTTCAATTGTTTGTTTTTCTGAGAAAACAAAAATATGCTTTTTTTTCTCCATCTGCACAGTGGAAAGTCTTAGCCGATGAAACAGACAGGCCCCACTTCGAATCCGAATTTCTGCGTGGACCCACCAAAATCGTTGAACATGATGTCCACAAAAGGCACCTGTTCCACCTTTGGTGTGTTGATCTCAAGTACTGTCTTTTCGTAGCCCCTTTTCGACTGTGAAGGAGAGAAGACACAAGAGGGAGGGAAAGTTAGTCCGTCTGAAAATGAAAACATCACACACTCTGACTGTATGAGCTCCCTCAGAAACGTAATTCCCTGACAGCATTCATTAAAGGAACCTAAAGAAAACTGCCAAGCATCCAGACACACTCATTCAATCAACTCACCGCACAGCCATCGACCGTGGCGCGGATGAAGGGGTTGTTATCGTAAGACATCTCCTCATCGTTGGAGCCCAGGAAGCGGATGGCCTTGTCGTAGTTGTCCTGGTCCTGGTTGTACCACGCCACTGACTGGTGGCAGTTGTATGTCATGTTCTGCCGGGCTGCTGCGCTCAGCAACCGCAGGAAAGTCATCTGGACCACGCCAATGGGGTTCCCCTCTGCATCCACGTAGGAAAGCTGGAAAAAAAAACAAGCAAAATTGAGCATAACAACTTTTAAACCAGGAGAGGGGAGGTGAAAAAGTGAGTGGAAGAAGGGAATATCCTGCAAACACTAAGGACTTTCTGACTCAGTCATCTCTCTCCTGTGCAGTGTATTCTGACACTTTGGAGTCAGTCTAATTTCATTCATGACTTTCAATTTGTTTACTTGTTTCGTTTGCCGTATAGGGATTTCTAGGACATGTTTATTATTGACAGCAGTGTCAATAAGAGGTGTCATCTCGGCATCAACAGTTAATACACTGCCTAAATTAACTTCATTTCACAACAATGTAAAACAGCACGCTGACTGAATCACTAACATGAGAATGGTGTTCATTATCTGAACACCATTCTGTATACATAACCACCTGCAGTAATTTGAGCATATTCATTATCGTCATATGTTCATACGATATAAATAAACACCTTAATGGTGAAAAAACAAGATTAGATCATTATTTCTAATGTTTTCTTCAGTTTTAGATTTGACAGCAACTCTTCATCTTCTGTTTTAGTTTAGTGGCAACTCAGTGCAGAATCAGTAACACTGCCTGTTTCACCTTGATATGTACAACGTCCAGATTTCAGTACAACACAGTGACATGAGCTTTTACAACTAAAGTCATGTGTTTTTGTGAATTACATACAAACACTATAACATAGCTGTGGCCATAATTTTTTGGATTCAAACCAAAATGCAACTTTTGAGCTCAATACCTTTGATGAGGCTGTTTAGTCAATTTGCAACAAGTAAGCAGCTCTAAGTAACACTTTTAGTAAGTAACACAAATTCTAAGTAACACAAATTAATACTGCAGTCTGCAAAAGCTTGAATTTTGCACTTCTATATGTATTTAATATCTACTGACTTTAGTAGATTTCTAGATTTCCGGAGCAAAATAATTACTAATTTGACTTACATTTACTGAAAATAAACAACTATTAACTTTTTTGCCAGTAAGAGGAGGTTTATGTGCATCACCCAGGTTATAACTGCAGGGGGATAAATTAACAGATAATAATATGAAATTATGAATTAATGATTGGTATGAAAGTTAAACTAATCTAAAGATTTCTTGATTGTCACACCACCGAGCCAATTAATTGTAGCAAATGATGTAGATATAATAAACATTGTTCACAAGTGTCCTGCTGAAATGTTAACAAAGGCTCGACCATCACAGATAAGAAATGTCACTTTTATAACTGGGCTTCTACCAGGTTTTAAACACATGACACCCTCTAGATCAATTCAGTAGTTGGTTTTGGTCTTTTATTAAATTTTCTGACATTTGAATTATACAAGTATTTTCCTTTATCAGCATGGACATTCATGATGTTTATAAAATGTCTTGAAGAGGAAGCCTGATGTAGTGGAGCCCCAAATCCCAACACCTGGAAGCCATTATTATGTTCAAGACTTCATGTGAAACCTCCAAAGCATGGAAAAAGGAGCGCTTACTACTTCATTTAAATCCTAATTGAGTAACTGTGTAAATTATAAAACCAATATGAGAAAATTATCATAAAATAATGAAACATAATCCCCAAAACAGGAAATATGGGGCAGTAATGATTTGTTAATTACCTTATAATTAACCTAGAGTTCTGCTTTTTATGCTCATATTACAGACAACTGAGTTATACCCCATGAAGCTGATTATAATGCTTTGTAATCCTGACTGATTAGATATATTTGGAAGCAGTCCCAGTTTTTTTTTATGTCCATTAATGAGAATCTTCATACCAACCATCAAGAATCCATTAGATCCACACGGTTGCTTCGCCTTTCAAACAGGACTTACTGAGAGTAGAATGCATGCCAAATCCATGCCATGCAGCAGGATGCAGCAAACCTTTTGAGTCTGGATGTGCTCTTCCTCCAGTCATTCTTGCACATAAGCTTGCATTTGTGCTTTCATGCAAATAAAAAAAAACGTCATCTCTGACACTTCAATTTAACATTAATAGAGCGTGAACCATCATTTTCATATGTTTGTGCAACAAGTTATTGCCAAAGACTGATTTATTGGCTAATCCATCACGAGACATAAAGACTCCGTCTCATAATTTATGTCTGAGTGTCAGTGATGTGGTTTGGTTACAGAGGTGGCTGGGCATACTCATGCTTTCCTCAATTTCCCCGCCACTCTTCATCTCCCCACTCCCTGCCTGGCACAGTGAGTGGATGAAGCTCCACATCTCTAGAGAAACATTACCTCTTCATCATTACAGTTACAAGTCAATAGTGACTGAGAACCCAGAAGCCCCTGGGCGGTGACTGAGTGCCTGACCTGCTTGACTCCGAGCTACTCTGACACACTGGGAAAATGAGTGCAGCAGAGAGGAAATCTGTTGCTCTGTGTGTGTGGGGGGAAGGTGACCTGCTGGGGCAAGAACTTAAGGGGAAACAAAGCGTAAGAACGAAGTTTTAAATGATGAAAACTCTAAAACATTTTGTTCTAACAAATTTGGGAATATAATTATCCTTTTGGAGTCATGGGAGTGTCAAGGCGCTCAATCACGCTTATGGGATGCTCTCCAAATGCAGCAGAGGTATGACAGAGCTGAAAACTGTTCAGCAAAATGCATTTTCTTCACCACATTCTTGCCTTTACGGTCTACAAACCTCTCCTCCATTTCCTTGTGAGAGCATCACCTGCATGTTGCTGGACTGAATTTGAATCAGGCTGAATCATGCGCCTCAAGCTCTTTACAACCCACAAGCAACATGCCAGGCTTGATACATACTTCATACCGCAGAACCAGAACCATGCAGAGCCTCAGGCCCGCAGAGTCCCGACCTCAGCCGGGACTCTGGAACCACAGGCGGGGCCACTTACCAGGGAACCTCTCTTGTAGTGACTATACCATGTGCCTGGCGAGTCTTTGGGCCATTTTGCCATTTTGCTCTGTAAAATATGAGAGGTACTCATGAAGGGAAAAGGAGTCGGGAGTTTCGGCTTACCAATTTACCACGTTTGAATTCACTGAACCAGGAACCGGGGTTCTCCTTTACCCAGGATGTGAGCCTAGCCTGGGGGCATGGATCGACAAAAAGGCAAAAGAAGAGGAGGAGGAGGGGGGAAAAAAGTCGCGTTAAAGGAAGGAAAGAGATTTGACATAAATCCCACACCCCCTCTCAGCTTTTTTCTTTCTCCCTCGTCGTCGTCTGAAGAATCCTCCACACCTGAAACGTATTCGGTGAGACCAAGTGGACCTGCTGGACCGGGACAGAAGTCTTTTGTACTCCATTATGCCATTTTGTACAGCACAAACCGTAGCTAGCAGCTAATTGCTGCTGAAAAATTCATGAGTACACAGTGATTAATTAGAAAATGATCGCCTGCAAGAAGCTCCTATACTTGAGCCTCCGTCCCTGCTGCTCGGTGTTAGCGCTGTGCAGCCGGGGCGCACTAACTCTGTTATGCCATTAAAAGCTGTGCCTTGGCCTACGGGACACAGCTCTAATGGTCTCAGCTATGACAGTGATGAATTTCTCTATAATTAGAGAACAGGGTTTGATATGGAGCTGTCATCAATAGCTTAATGCGTTAATGAAGGATGGGCCAGAGATCGCTTATCGCTAGGAGATGGCGTACATTAAACCCATGCTGCCTTGAAGGTAACCTTCACTCGTTTTCACCAGGGAGCAGAAAACATATCCTTGCTTTGACTTTCTGCTTTTCCGGACTCAAACGCAGCATCTGTGGCTTTGTGCTCGGGTTTATCCAGCATGCGGACGGTCTAAGTGTGTGCTCAGAACCATTCCCATCTCACAATGCATGTGGGAGTGTTTTTCGTCTCAAAGCCAAAACTGACAGCATGGGCTATTCTTTCCACCCCTGACACAAATGAGAGCAGCCCATCACCATCACGCTATAAAAAGTCAGCTTCATTATTCTGAGCTTAAGCAAACCCCTGCTCCTCTGAGGCTTGGTGAGTGGGATCATTAAAATGGCTGTCGCACTGTGCTATTACACAACCCTTGAGTTGTCAGAGGCAGTGTTTCACCACTCTGATACTCTCCTCTCTTCCACACTCTCATGCATAATGAACCAAAAATCTTCTCAAAGCGCCTGTCACCTGCCAAATTTTTATATGCAATCGAGCTCTTGATATTGGATCTAAAAATAGTGCCCCAACAACAGTGTGGATAAGTTGGACTGAATGTTCACGCCTAAACAAGGATGCTGTCACCCTGCTACTCCCCTATGAAAAATAACACAATACAGCTTGTGATCGCACGGAGGCTAATTATGTTGGTGCTAATTATGAGTGGAGTGCGGTACAGTTACTGTTGCAAACCTTAAGAGGTTCAGGCTATTTATACAGTATGCACAGCAGTTAGTCCCTTATATGATGAGCAAAGAAATCAATAATTTACTTATCTGCAGTACTTCTGCCCACATTGCTTTAGTGTCAGGTTGAAATCATGAAAATTTTTGCCCAATATTTAAACCTTCCTGCAGACTCTTTTATGGGTCTGCACCCTCTCGTGTGTATGCAAGTGCTTGCGCTACTGTGCGTGCAGCCAAACATACCCCTTCTGACTTCTTATCTGGGAAGATGCAGCTCTCTCCGCCTGCTGTGAAGTTGCAGTAAACCTTGAAGGAGTCCCGTGAGCAGCCCTGGTTGGGATCAATCCAGTATTCACCTACAGAGATGAAAGGAGGCAGAAAATACAAAGAGAAAGAAGGCGCCGTTACCTAGTGGCTTTTTTTGATGCTGACAATGTAGTGGGATAGATTATGAAAATGTCCGATACTGAACGGCATGTGCGTGGGTGTCAATCATCTTTATTTCAACACTGAATACACATTGTGTTTTTTTAAATGGTCAAAGGCTCTTACAAAAAACGAGCATATATCTCAATTTAATGTCAGAACCAGACAGAGAAATCAGTGACATTATTTTTATCATCATCATCATATTATTATCCATCCATTTTCTGACCCGCTTAATCCAATTGGGTCGCGGGTGTGCTGGAGCCTATCCCAGCTGTCAAGGGGCGAGAGGCGGGGTACACCCTGGACAGGTCGCCAGTCTGTCGCAGGGCCGACATGGAGAGACAGACAACCAC
>JAVQJG010074874.1:0-13055 GCA_036024015.1 Craterocephalus amniculus | reverse complement strand
ATACAGCTTCAGCACCAGTTTACAGATGCATTCGATTCATTGATTAAAGATAATGTAATAGACTAAAGTCTTAACGATCGATTAATCGATTATCGATAAATTGTGCCCATCACTAGTCTGTTAGTAGCTTGGAAAAAAATACGTTGGTGTGCCGTGTTTTCAAAATGAGTAGTCCCAGCTTTGTTTTTATGAGCCAGCATGATTTATTTTATTGATGATAACCTCAGACATAAAGGAACTGCTGGGATCGGTTTTGTTTTGCACCTGGTGTAGCCAATTGTAAAGCTAGTTCCCACTTCTTTGATGGTGCGTTGGCAGATGCAGCATAGCTCATAGAAATGATGAGAAGAGGAAGACAGACAGGAACAAAAGCCACTGGAGGTGGAACTTTTGCTAATTAAATAGCCTCCATTCTGTTAAGCCTCTTCACATTCCTCAAATATAATTTATTTTGCAGATACAAAGCGATACCTGATCAGGCTGTTCCTGCTCAGTGCGGCTCTAGCTGCAAGAAAGTTTGTGTTCCTCCATTAATACAAGAGAAAATAGGCCCTGCTGTTGACTTACCTGACAGATGTGAGACCAGTGCTGATCTTTGACAAGGAACAAGTTGGGAATTGTGCTGAGTTTTGCTTTCTTCAAATATTTTTCACTTAGTTAGTTTTCTTTTGACCCTTTTTTGTTTTTGTGCTCATTGAAGTCTCTTTTATGTTCCTGATTTATTGATCTATACGAGCTGTTCTGACTGCTTTGCTTTATTTTCAGACGGCTACGCCTTTTCCCAAGATGAAAACGGAGTGGTGTCTCAGTCTGAGGTCATCAGAGCGTACGACACCACCAAACAGAGGACCGACGAGTGGTGAGCCGTCGGTCAGTTTGGAGTCACAGCTGCCGTTTCCGATGGAGATATTTGAAGCGTGACGTGGAGGAGCGCTGGTTTTGACTGCGTACCCTCGGCACTGACGGGAGTTTTGAACATGAGATGTACGAAAGGGAGCGGCATTGTGTTGTCTTCAAAAACGTGGGAGGCGTGGGGTGAAAGAAACAAAAAGTGATCATTATTATCAGTTGTAGTTGTGTGTCCAGCAGACATGACGAGCACTGTGCGTGCTTAGCCGTCTGCGGTCCGAAGTTCTTCACTGTTCGCTCAGCTCAGTTTGCCAGAGCGAACGTCTCCTTACTATTGATTTAAGGAACGACGGCTTTTAGCACTGAACCACAAAGCCTGAAATCATTGTAGTAAATCTCTCCTGAACACTGTTAACACACGAGTTAAAACACTGGACAATTAATAGTTTAGAGGAATTGAACTTGTGAAAGATTGCCAAAAAGCAGTCGTTTATACAATCGTCCAAGTACTAGTGAATTCGGAAAAACTTTAAACCAAATACAATTAAATGTCTTGCAGCACTGAACAGACCACTCCAGAGCAAATGTTTGTAATATTTTCAATTTCTTTTTGCACTGAAAGAAGCATCTCTTGTGTAAAGCCTTACATTTGCTCATGCCTTTGTCCCTCCTTCAAAATGCATAGATTCAGTTTTCTCAAGTATGTAGATATTGTGCCTGGTTCTCTTTGTTTTTACCTTTTCATTTCACATTTTAAGAAGTTGCATCACAACCCACGGTAGTCCTGTTTGCACCTTTTTTTTTGTTGTTGTTTTGTTTTTTTTAACAAAGGTTTCGACCATAAAATTACATTCCTCACTTCACTCCAGTTTCAACAATCACAGCGGTGCCTATGTGAAACTTTTCCCTCTTAGAAGAAAACAAAAAAGCCAAGACTAGTGTAGCGCTTCACACAAACCCACTGACACACCTGAGGACAAAAGTCACTGTCTCCCCACCGCAGTGTTGCACTCCTACAGTGTTCAAACTTCAGATTTGTTCCTGCAGAAGTAAAGGCGAGGCTCCGATGCGCTCGTTGAAACTAGCAGGGGTAGTAATGTTTCCCTTACAATGGAGAATTTATCCCTCTAACATAAGTGCCATTAGCTTAAGGGAAAGAGAAATATTAGCCAGGAACTCCACGACAGTATCAAAACTACTTTGTCTCTATAGTTATTTTGTGGATTTGTATTTTTATATTGGAGATGTATGACTTTTGCATCGACTGGCTTTGTAATGAATCGTCTGTAACTTTTTTTTTTTTTCTTCCTCTGATAAACTGGCAGGAGAGAATAGATGTGACGAGGAAAAGGAGCTTTCTTATATGTATTAATATTAATATTGTCACTGCTTGATTTATTTATAACTGACTACTTACTGTCTGTGTGATTGCTTTCTTCTCCCTATGGGAGATCAGATTTCTGATTGCGTGTGTGTCGGTTCGTAGCCTGCATGTGCATGTGCTGTATGTGTGTGTGTATGTGTGGGTGACCTCTACTGTGGTTAACGTGTCTGTATGCATTGCATGTCTCGTGTCCTCTATGCGAAACTGGGAGTTTATGGCACCTAGACCGTCCTGATGTGTTTTACTCTGTGTGTGAGAGAGAGAGAGAGTTTGGTGATGCTTGCTCCAGTTTTCTGTCTGCACGACTCCAGATGTAGCTACGGTGTACTACTGCAGGCTGATGCATGGTCCGTGTGTGTGTGTGTGCGGTATGAACGTGTGTGTTTGTGTTCGGACTATCGGCCTGGACTGTGGGACTTTCTGATGCCTGGCCTCGCTTTGACAGAAGATGTTGCACAATGCACTCAATGTACCTTTCTGGTTGTGGATATCCGGTATTACCTTGTTTCTGTATATGATTTTAAACGAGTGTACATGTTTCTTACTTGTTTTCTTCATGCAGTGTTCTTCTGCTTTACAGGAAAAATCTATGCTTTGGGTTTCTGATTCTGATCTTTTTTTTTTTTTCTGCTTGTATTTAGCGTGAAAATTTAACTGGTCGTCATCTTTTGTCAGCGATTTCCAAACAGCTGAATGTGGATGTTGTCATTGTGGAAGGCTTGGACTGTTGCTTCCTTATTTTCCAGAAAACATAAAACTTTGTCGTCTGTGAAGGTCTTGGGGCTGCATGAAAGGAAAACACAAACTGTTAACTGAATTGTTAACTGTACTACTTTGATTTTTTTTCTGTCGAGTGTTGATCACTTTATAAAAGGGGTTTTAAAAAAATGCACCTTCAACTTTGTTTTTAATATCATGTTTCTTTTTTTATTTTGTTCGATGATTGTTCTGCATGTTGGGACTGCAAACATATAAGTGTTGTCTTTTACTGCCATGAAGGACTACTGAAATAAACTTTACAATCATAGAGGAAAAGCAAAGGTCTTGGCCAGTTCTTCTGTGTGCGTTTGCAGATTTTTAATCGTCCTGCGAGTCCCGACAAACAGGCCAGGAAACCCAAACAGGAAAAGGCCGTGGAAACTGTCCGTCTGAGCCCTAGAATCATAACAAATGCATACTCTATTTTTTAAGTCATTTATTTGTCCTTCTCGCCAAGTCCTGCTTGTGTGATCCCACACAGACTGTAATCTGTTCCTGTAATAGATGAGCATCCAGACTAATTAACCTCTCCCACCCCGAGAGGCCCCTGTACTGGCTCTGGCTGTATTTGCTATAAAAACACAACCGACGCCATCTTTTAAAAAAGGTCCAAGCATGGCACATGCGCCGAGGAGGCTGCCTGGATCTCCCGTGACTAAAATGGATGACGCACTTGTGATTAATTTGTATTGCAGCTAATAGCAGAGTTACAGTTGAGTGTTTGTAGAGCTGGCTCAGTCCATCAGTCCCACTGACTCACTGTTTTTAGGCTGTTTTTACTCTCATTTACAGTGTTATTGGAGAGAGAGAGAGAGAGGGATTCAGGTGGATGTAATTTATCCTCCTGAATGTCACAACGTTCTGCACATCTTTCATGTGTGAAATTTAAGCTGCATGATTTCAGGTTGAGCTTGTTTGGTATTTCTGAAGTGCTTCAAAACTGTGCATTGCTTCATTTTTAGACGGACACGTTGAGAAGATTCTCTTTTATGCCATAGTAATAAATGACTGCATCACATTTTTCAAATCCTAAATCTTGAATAGAATACGCAGCTGTATCCATATCAGCAATCTGTATCACTGTTAGACACACACACGCAGTCTTTAAACCACATTTTCAAAGTTGCGGTCCAACAGATTTCGGGCCGGGCTGACTGGGTGACGACTGTGGTCACCGGCAGTGACAGCCAATGATTTATTACTTCAACACACTTGTTGGGCAACTTTTTTTTTTTTTTTTCCCAGATGCAGTAAAGGAGCACTCGGTGTATCTGATTACAGTTCGGCCAAACAAACCCACGTTGTTTTTAAATGAAAAGGTCACTTGAAAATAATTGCTGTTTACTATGTTTGGTTGGTTCTCGTCCCATGACTTCCCTGCGTAGCTTAAAGCTGAACCACATCAAAGGTATCATAAGTAGCTGCTTTGTTTTTTTGCTCTGCAGACACAATTTGGATGAATGATTGTGGTTGTTGTTAACTGCGGTGGCAAATACATCATTTCTCAAGGCTGGGGCTGCTACACACGGAGGTACTGCCGAACAAAAAGACCGCAAGTGCAACAACAGGGTCGGATTACATGTGATGTGTTGTTGATTTCATTAATGCAGTAAACAGAGGTCTAATGTTTTTCTAAAACTAAGGAAGAGAAGCTAAATTTGCTTTTGAAAGTTAAGTTTTAACTAAAAACAACGTGGAGGCTTTTTAAATGAAGATGACAAATAAATGTAATCTTTCTATAAGATTTTGATAATGTTATAAAAAGGAGTTCAGGACTTATATTATCCTTTCGTGAACAAATTGACAGCCCCGAGTACAAACAAACCCTCAAAACCTTAACCGCTCCGGTCAGATCCCCGGCATGCAGCTTTACGGATTTCTGAAAGTAGCAGCAAACATCCTGTGATGGGACGGCGGGCAGGTTTCAGGAGACACTGATTGCCAGCTCAATTTCACAGTCAGGTAACCGGGGAGAAGAGCCGCCTTTTTGCGGAGACCTCAGTGTACCTGCCACTGCAACCTAAACCTCTTCTTCTCGGGGTGAGTTGTTTTTAACACTGCGACCGTGCCATGCTCATTGAACACTGACAATGACTGATCTCAGCTCCGCATTCCTGCTGTGAAGTCTGGCGCAAGATTAAGCAACAGGTAGGGAGCAGCTGTGCAGGCCCAGCCGCTCCGGTTTCCTCACTGTCAGCCATGATGAAGCTTTGTGCACTCTCTCCCCCCACCACACACACACACATGTCAAAAAATTCATTTTTACTAATGTCACATGTGTCAGTGCTCAGAAGTTAGGAGACCATTTTTATTTGTCGTAAATTAGGAAATCGGCATCACAACACTGTAGAATTTCTTTACAAAATCGTACAAAAGGCCACGTTTACTCAAAAAGAAAACATGCTTTTCCCGAAGAAGTCCAGATGATTGTCAGAAAACAGAACTCCCTGGTTTCTGCTGTCTAATATACTTCTATAAAATGACAATGCTCAGGACAGTCTCACCTGCTTTTAGGGAAGGCGGCTCGTAAATTGAGAAGACTTTGAACTTCCACCAAAAAACAGCATATATACACACACATATTTATACATACTGTGTATATATATATACATATACATACATACATACATACATGTGTGTGTGTATATATATAATGTTTATGCTGTAAATCTGTTTGCAGTTTAAAAAGTGCACAAAAAACTCTGAAATGCTCCTGACAGGTGTGCGGCTGCGACCGGTGGTGGGAAAAGCTCCCCGCGCTGTCGTCTCTGCCTCGCCCTCCTGCTGCTCTCTGGGTCCAAACCTCTTCACGCAACCAGCCGCGCCGCTGTGTGTTTGTCCTCTCCGGCTTACATCCTACCCTCTAAAAATTCTTGTAATCCCTTCGTTTCCCCTGCTGGGAGCCTTGTCAGCTCTGGCCAAAGTCGGTATAGCCCTTGGCTGGAGTGAAGGCGTCGGGCTGCAGGGGGAAGAAGTACTGCTGGGGCAGCAGGAAGCCGGCGCTCTGAGGAGGGTGAGCGGGCTGCTGGAGCTGCAGCTGGGCGTGAGCGGAGGTCAGCTGGTGCTGGATGCCTCCTGCCATGGCAGCGGGTGGGGAAGTGTAGGGAGGAGGCGGCGGTGGAGGTAGAGCGAGTGGAGTCTGAGTGGGAGTGGAGGCTGAGGAGGAGACGGTGGCGGACACCAGGCAGCTATGCTGCTGCCCCTGAGCGCCGAGAGAATACCTCCGCATGGAGCTGCCCCCGCCGGCGGAGCTGGAGCTGGTGGTGGCCGTGCTGGACTGCCGCGACGGGGCACGCAGGCTGGGCGGGGCGGGGGTGAGGATCATGGGGATGGTCTCGGCCTGGCAGCTGCGCAGTGAGAAGCGGATGGGCTGCTGGGTGGGCTGCTTGGGCCGAAGACACGTGCAGCAGTAGACGGCGACCAGTGAGCCAACCACAACGAAGGCAATGAAGATGCTTCCCACCATTAAGAAGGGAACATAGACGGGCTCTGCAGGGAGGAAACACAGTGGAGTCAACACAACTTTGTGACTGAAAGCTGCATTTTCCTATGTTCATGTGGGATGAAATCAGAAACAAAGGAAATCTTCTGACTAGGGCTGGATGATATGAACCAGATTTCATTTCTTGATAAATTTTCCTTAATCATATACATCTCGATTTTCTTTTATTTTTGACCGAACAGACTGTTCGGTCAAATGCACTTTTATAAAGGATCCAAAAAATGTTTGACAAAAAAAAAAGTATATTTGTATTAAAATGATTTTAAAAAGATAACTGTTAATGACCAAAACAAGGACACAGTTGAGCAATATGCTAAAAAAAGAGATAGTTTTAACTGAAAACAAACTAACTCAATATAAAAAATATTCCCTCATTCTTTTAGGATTGGGAATCACTGGTTTGATCACAATATGATATTAAATCGATGCAGCGATGGAGCGATTTGATGTTTCCCGATATCTCAAATTCAGTCCCGATATGATTTCGATTCGATTTGATCTTGGATCAACCGATCGATATGAAACGATATAAAGCAATATCATTAGTGATTGATCACAATTATTTCCCTTCTTCACAAAAAGCAACCAGATCATCATTTAACCTTTCTTTATCCCTGAGCTCTGGCATTAACATTCAATTTAAAAGAAAATATTTTCAAAATAAAAGTGTGTTTGATAACTGCTTACTCTATGGATTTCTGGCCATGTTAGGATTTTGGATCGATATCATTGCCTCACTGACCATATGATCGATATATTTATGTAGATCAATGTATTGTCCCACCCCTACATTCTATACCTCTTGTGTGAAAATTTCGGTATATTTGACAGTCTCGATATATTGCCCTGACTCGCCTGCACACATACAGTCAAAACATGCAAATACAAAGAAGCTTTAAAAAGTTAAATAAGTTGTATGCCATGAACAACCAAATGTTCCCGTATCTGTGGCAGATTCTCTCACTAAACACTTTCAATTGTGTAATTTCTTTCTAATACACCAAAGTAATCTGAACAAAGCCAACATACATTCCTGCTGAACACACAAACATCTTAAGTTACACTTCTTCAAGCCCATTTGCACCCTGGGAGGAAATCTACAATTATCTATTTATTTGAATAGAACAAATAGGAAATTGTGAGCGCACGGTCCAGTCAGTTAGAAGCTTATTAGCTTTTCCGCTCAGGAAATTGAAAGAAAATTGATAAAAAAAGCTCAAGGTTTACAGCAGCTTATAACCATGACGACCAACAGTGGGTTAATGTGACGCCTTGGCACAGTTGAGAGAAAGCAGCAGAAATGAGTAGCTGAGTAATAATGTTGTGATTGCCTTAGTAAAAATGACTCAGGCCCCTCAAAGGGAATGTCCTTTAAAGTGTGTTTGGCAGCACAATAAGCCAGCTTGTGAGGAAAGGATTCAGCTCCCAATCAAGCTTCACTTCATCACACAAGTTTCACACAAATTTCTTCTTTTCTCTAAAAACAAAAGTTGGTTTGTTCCTTGAAAAAAATACATGTTGGATCACCCAAAACACATTGAGCTTTTCTCTTCACGCTGATAACAATCTGGAGTGTACTGAGGTGAAATTAAGCTTCTGGGGTAGAGATGAAAGCAGGGGGGGCTGAATCTTTTTCCTGATGAATGCTCCAAGTTCAACTTCAAACTGCATAAATTCATTGGACCAAAATGACATTAAAAATTTAAAGCTTAAGTTAAAAAAAACATATAAAACACATCATATAATTGTAGAAAAAATATAAACATGTCAGTGTAAACCTCCTGGTACTTCAAACACGTTTTAATAACAGAAATCGTAAAGATTTATTGTTTACAATCTGGCTCAGATGTGTGTCTTTGCTCTCCAAGTAAAAACCTCAGCCCGTTCAATTTCTCATTATTTCACTGTTGTACAGGGTGGTCTGGTTGTAGGAAAATTTCCTGTGATGGATTGAGGTGTCCTTAAGCAAGGCACTAACCTAATCAGCGCTCTTAGAATTATTCAGCTGACCTCTGACCTCCCCTGAAAGATTTCCTATTACTATTCATGCAGGCTATTGCCATCTCTTAAGGTTTTAATGTAATTAAATTAATAAGTAGTTTAATTATAGGCTATGTGTTTGGGCTTTTTCTTTAATCTTTCTACGGAAAATTAGAAAGTAAACTCACGTGCTGCAAACTCGGTGTTGTCCACCTCCCTGTCGTTGGTGCAGATCCCCTGGTCCAGCCGGGCGTCCGCGGCCGCGCAGCAGTAACGCAGCGAGCATGACCCGCAGCACACGGTGGCGTCCATGGTGTCAAAGTCCTCTGGACACTGAAAGCCCTCGTGATAATTCCCATTAGCGTCCAGCCAGCCGTGGCAGTACTCTCCCAGAGCGTCCGATATCCTCAGATTCCAGGTCAGATATCCCAGCAGCAGGCAGCTCAGCAGGCGCACCATCCCTGTAAGCCCGGCGGGTCCTCGCTTCCCCCTCTGTCCCGGTGGGCTTCAGCTCCCGGACACCGAGCCAGTGAGTCCGAGTCGGAATGAACAGGCC
The DNA here is from genome assembly GCA_036024015.1 of Craterocephalus amniculus. NCBI lineage: Eukaryota > Metazoa > Chordata > Actinopteri > Atheriniformes > Atherinidae > Craterocephalus > Craterocephalus amniculus. Next base: position 4,025 of record JAVQJG010074874.1, on the reverse strand, counting down.
TACACCAGAAAGGAGAATGGGTCCACACATGTGAAGTTGTGTTACGGTCGGTTTCCCAGTATCCAAACTGTTTTTGGAGCAGCAACTGCTCAAACGAAGGGGGGTAAATCCTTCAAATCCTCGCTCTTTTGCCCAAATTTTCTGCTTTAAATGACTTTTAACTTCATAATTACTGAACTTAAATCTGTTCCAAATTAGGAAAAAAAATCTCCTGAATTAGCTCTTCAAAGTGTGTCCTGTAACGCTGCTGTGACCGCCTGCTGAAGCCTGTGTGCACAACTTTGTGCCCAACTCACAGGAGATTTGATGCTTTTGTGAATCGGGGTTTTGGGACGCGCGCACGTAGCCCCCACTTTAACAGGACGTGCGCGACCACGTGGTGGGGCAGCGCGGTGATTTATTTTACTGACTGATTCCCTTTGCCCAAACATATTCATGCAGTTATATTACTGGGCTTATTGCTGATGGAAGCTAATGTTGACTCTAGCAGATGTAACCTGCTGCAGTTTGCTTCACTTTACGAAGTCAGTGCAAAATACAAACTTTAAAATGAAAATTTAGGAAGAACAATGTTTACACTAGAAGCCGTTTATAATCATGAACGCTCATCTGAGAACTCAAGAATGATATAAACATAGCCTAAACTAAACTTTTTTAGTGTATTTTATTTAGTATTTTAATTGTCTTTTTGGTTTTTTGTTAGCTTTGTAGTGGTTTTGTGACAGATGGTGGTGACTACATGCAGTTTTTATAAGGTTTGTCTTGTGCTAATATTTTGTCTTTTGAAGTGGTTTTTGGTCTCTGTAGATACATTTAGAATCTCCTTATGATATTTTTGGTTTTGCATCTCTTTAGGCACTCATTCTAGAAAAGACAGAAAGTTTTATAATATCTTTAATTCTAAATTCTAAAACTTTTTGTGGTCATTCAGTGTTTTTGTGCTGATTTTTGCAAGAAGGGTATGTGGACAGCATGTATATTTTTGTTTAACCTGGTAGTTAATAATTTTTCTCTTGGCATTTTTTTTTTACCTCTGTATCATGTTAGTTATTTTACACGCTGCTATCCATGTCTTTGTAGAAATTTAGCATTTCTGTAGTTAGGTTGGATAGTTTGTTTTTTTAGAGTTGTAAATTTGTGCTTCTCTTTTGAATGTCAGAGGTGATTTTGTTTATTTTCGTGGTCATTGTGTAGACCTACTGTTGATTTTGGACATCTTTGTGGTTTCAACTTTACTGCTAGAAATGTAAACAGCAAGAGGGGTAGGCACGTTCCTTATCACTTCCTGGACCTGTTTTACATGGGCCCAAACAGGACAAAGTTTTCAACATGTTTAGAGGATCTGATAGTTCAAGTTATTTTAGGCTACTATACTATTTACCATCTCACTATAATTTCCCATATTATATGTTATAAGCTAAATGATGGCGTGTTGAACCAAGGGCTGATGCGCATTTTGACTTTGCAACAGAAAACCAACTTATTGGGTGGCAAGTTGAACTGGACAGGAAAAAACATTGGCAGCAAGTCATCCATTAAAACATCTTCCGTTTGAAACACATTGATGCAGCGCCCTCTTGTGGCCTTTCAAACTTTTAGACCTACTAAACCACTTTCTGTTACCTGTCTGTAACAGCCATAAGGTCAGCTTCACCGACTCAGGACTTGCTGTTTTTTTAGACGTCCAGTCAGGGGCCATGAGGGTTAAATGAGAAATGGCTTTTCCTGGACGCTAGTTAGATTCATTTGTTGATAAAGCAAACAAAAACAAAAAAAAAACAGATTGGCTTTAAATAAAATAAAATGACGAAAATGTCTCGATTTGGCGGTGAAATGGCTCAATTTGATGAGCTCCAGATAATTAAAAGCCCTTTTATCTCATTTGAGTTCATGTTGACGCTTTGAGTTCTGGAGCAAAATGGCCTCTGCTTTTTCTTTTGTGGGATTTCCTTCTACGTTTTTCTGAATTCTGGATGGTACATCAGTGCAACAGCGCCCCGTTGTTTCCTCTGAGGATGGCGCTGATAAAGCGGGCTGACAGCGGCGCACTAGTCCCGCCTGTATTCCCCCGCGGAGGAGTTTCAGTGTCCGCGCTCCTGACTGGGGATTGGAGCGGCGACTTGTCAATAAATTTGCCCACCCTTCACATACTGCACGAGCCTATGTGTGTGTGTAAGAGAGAGAGAGAGAGAGAGGGAAACCGAGCCAGACAGTGACGGTCGGATCCCCTCACTCATCAGCTGTCTGTCACACCAGCACACCGCGGAAAGCCACTGCGCCGCGCAGTGACGCCCGGTCGGGATGGAGGGAGAGATGCAACCCGCAGACGAAGGGCCCTGCGCCCCGAAGATGTGCCGACAACAACGGGGTCCGTACAGCAGCCTGAAAACCTTTCAGAGCAAACGCTCGGCGGGCAAGTTGCGCTTCGACCGCTGCGCTGTGATGGACGTGCCTCTGTTCAGCGACGGGCATCATTTCCCTTTTCATCCCGAGCAGCCGCATCCTTTCCAGCAGCACCATCACCATCAGCAGCTCCACCAAAGTAGCGTCGCTATCAGCAGCAGCCAGCAGCATCACCAGACGCCTCAGCAGCAGCAGCAACAGCAGCATCGGCTCCCATGTGAGGCCAGGCCCAGCAGCAGGGTCCCCACCTCCTCCACCTCCACCTCCGCGGCGGCGGCCGCAACTCTGGGCTCCCAGCAGCGGCGACCCGGCGGCGGCGCTGAACCCAGGTTCTCCCCAGACTGCAGCTACGGAATCAGCACAGGTGGGCTTCAACTTATCAAGAGTAAATTATAAGACTGCCCCCACCCCCCTCAGGTCAGGTTTTCCCATCTCTGTTCGTGTCAATCTTTTAAAAACCTTATTTTTCAAGATTTAGAGCAGCCTAACGGAACTTTTTATTCTTTTCTTTCTCTAAAGGAGTCAAACAGCTACTGGAGCATATTTTAGATTTGCAGCAGATATGAGGGTATAAACATGAAACAACTACAGTCAATAAACTCCAGTGGCATGCCTTTTGTTTGCTCCACATCACCTGATCTTCATAAATTTGTTCTTATCCCCCCTCCTCTCCTGTCAGCAGTGATTGATTCCCTCATATAAGGAGGATGGTCATGATTAAATCTTTCGTGCATGTGCTCAAAATTACACTGTTTGTGCATTTGGGTTGCAGTATACGGGCCTCACCATCCCCTGTTGAAAACACATTGTTCCCTGCTCATTTTTCTCCAGCTGCTGTTCATTAGAGAGCTCAGGAAGAAATGTGTTTCCCATGTGGAGGGCCGGGTACACTGGAACCAACCTTTAGATGAAAACAATGAACCTCATCCTGACAGTTACAAAATTAAATATTAGGCATGGCATCCTTTAATCAGATATTAATATCTTTATCGCTGCAGGCAGCGGAGGCCCGGCGTGTCGCCTGCTTTCTGCTGCTTCGCAATCAGATGTTCAGGCAGAGCTCAGGTTTCACTGTAGCTCCATATCAACTATCCTATAAGAACTGGTACATTTATGCATCTACTGTTACATCTTTATGATAAGAAAAAGTCAGTAAGACTTCTTTAACTGACTTGAACATCTACCGACCAGGTTTCTGTGCTGATGACCCCATTGTTTGCATCTATTCTGATATGCACATGATTTGCATATCCTGCAAGAAACAATCATACAAAACCTGATTTTAGCTCGCCCTATTTAATCTGCTCATCTCACAAGAGACGCACCATCTTTTCTTACTGATAATGACACATCAAGGTGCTTATATCTGCACATAAGGAACTACTTCATCTGCCAATCATGGCTGAAGTATAGAAAAAGAAGAGTTGATGTCCATTTTTATGATGAGCGGCACCAGAGACCCTGGATCTCAGCAATCAGCTCGGCACACAAAAGCACAAATTGCATTGAAAAGCCTTTCCCAAAGAGTTGTGATTAAAATAAATGGGGCTCATAAATTTGCCTCTGCCGACCGTGTTGTTTTTAATGAAATTTTATGAGGCTCTCAGTCAGCTCACACAGAA
>JAVQJG010074871.1:0-10114 GCA_036024015.1 Craterocephalus amniculus | reverse complement strand
ATGTAAGCATGGTGAGGGAGCAAACCATGCCACCTGGTGACTGGGATCCTCCATGGAGCCTTGGAGGAAGCTCACAGCTGTGGACAATTGGTGATCAGTACAGCTATAAAAGAAGAGTTTTCTGCTACAGCCGGTGCCTTTCTGGTGAGCAGCCACGGTGGTGAGACAACAGCGGGTAACGTACATGAAACTGGGACATTAATGGGGTTTTAATGGTTTTAGATGTAGCCCTGGCATTTTTAACTTTTGTGTCTTCTCGTAGTGTCTCCTGCTGGACCGGAAGACAGCTGTGGCCGGGTGACTGCAGACCCTCCTTTCTATAGGGAGACTTTGCGTATGTGTTTGTAGTGGTGCATGTTTCGTATTCCTTTTTACATTGCTGTTTTCTAGGGTTCTGCAGTCACTACTGCTTCAGCTGTACTTGTAATCTGTGAAGCAGGAGGCAATAAATACTTTTTTCTTGGACAATTGAGCTGTCTGCTTGCTTTGGCTCACCGAGGTGCTCTGCCCAGGAGTGGTGGTGCGGGAGCAGGTGAGGGGGGGCTTCAGCCCCACTGCCCCTTGGGTTCTGCTAGTGTTACAATTTTCTGAGGTTTCTGTGACTGTGCGCTTTTATTTACTGTACCAAGATAAAGAGCATGAGGATGACCTCAAGCATAAAATCATTACTATGCTGACGTTGCTCCAAAATGTGTTTTTCAAATAGTTTTTTCTCATGAGAAATCAGCTGTATTTTTTTATTACGAAATGTTTCACGGTAAAATTAGTGTATTGGTAAAAAAAACCCTTACATCAAATGCTTTTGAGTCATTGTGAATTATGCTATTTCATGCATTCAGTCATGGAGGGTAGAGATTTGATTCCTCTGTGTGGTGCAGGATGCAACTAATATCAATGTGGTAGAAGTGGTCACAGTATCCACCCAAAGTACCCATGGAAGGAGTCGGAAACCTGCAGAGGTGGGGCTCAGAGAATATAGCCTAATCTTTTAGTAAAATGCATCATCAGAAGAGGGACCCAGTTCTCGGCACATTTCCTCGAAAGGCTCAACATAGTAGTATCAGGTTCTGTCGAATGATCTGGCATCCTTTCAAGTTATGCTGTTTAACCTACACATACCAAGTTTGAGTGATGCAGGTATATCACACATAAAAGGTAAAGCAAATTCCATCAAACAAAGCTGAGTGTTCTTCCTGGTTTTCGGCTTATTTTTGATGAGTGTAAAACCTTCTTCCTCTTTCGATGTTTGGAAAATCAGCTCAGTTTGAGATAATATCATACTTTTTTTGTTCAGACTAGCTGCATTCATTTTGAGAACTGAAATAAAATAATTATAAATAAGACAATTCTTTGTCTTGAACATCTTGCTATCTTGTTGACGATTTAGATCAACAGTGGGGCTCGCTGTTGTCCCTGTAAGCTACACTGAAAGTAAAGTTTAATAATATGATGGACTTTAATATCAAATCAAATTCTCCTGAAAATGAATCTTGTGAGATTTCACAACCTCATAGGAGACGCTGACTCATCCAGTAAGACTGAGGTTGCATGTGAGTTCAGAGTAGCTGAAAAGCAGGAAGGTGTGGTTGCTGGGATTCAGGAAGTTCTCTCATGCCCTTTTATCAACAATCAAATTTCCAAGAAGAACCAGTCAGTATAGTGCTATCTGATTTTAAACTATCTTGTATCAAATAATATAAACAATTTGTATTTAAGCAGATCAGCTGAGAGCTCATTCTCACTTATGATGACAACCTAAAGAAGAAAATACACTTCATGTATATTTGATCTGATGTGAGTCAAATGACAATACCAAAAACCTATGAAAGTTTTAAGAATCTAGAATAAGTGCAAAAAGAACAATTTCACAATCAAAATTACAGGAGCAGCAATCACAGACAAACTTTTGCAAACAGTTTGTAAAAGAGTAGAATGAGATGAATGAGCAAAGGGTTCAGATTCTGGTGTAATTTGCTCCAGTCAGACACTGGCAAATGGCCAAAGACTTTTGGGACAAGTAATTTAATGTAGTTAGTAGTTTTTGTTTCAGGTTTTACAAATGCATTTGGGAAAACAATGGCCGTTTGACATGACAATACAAGAATCGTTGTGATGTGTGCTGAGTGGAGCATGTCTTGATGACACCAAGCTTAATGATATGAAGGCCCAAGTCAATATTTCATAAAAAGTATTGTGAAAATAATCATGAAATACTTGATTACAATACAAAATGAATATATATTAAATAATACATATTTCATAATAACACTACCTTATTTTACTTTTTGATGGCCATAATATATATGTGCTTGATTCTGATCAAAATGGCATTTATTTCAAAGTCTCATTTATATTTATTTTATTTTGATTCTTTTGGGCTTCCATATGAGAGTCTTAGCAGCATTTCTAATATCAACATAATCAAATGTGAGAGAATTTAAATTTTAACCAACAAGTATTTTAGAGATTGTGTGAAAGATGATTTATTACTATATAAAATTAGGATATATCTGGTGCCGATCTGATGCTCATGTGAAGAACATTTGATGCTTCCACTGTGATGATTATCTGTATGTACTGTACAAGGAAATGGGGATTGATAAATACTGAAAGCATCCTGTTCTTTCTCATGTTCCCTGAAATATGTGAAAAACCAGCTCGATCAGATGTTTCAGAAATATCTGTGCATATAAATGCAATACAGACATGCAGTGGTACAGTAACTCAGCAAGAAAGATTCAGAGATACAACCAGCGGAGCAAAGCAGCCCTAAACGAACAACATGAAAGCTGTTGCAGCCTTTTTGCTTGTTCTGAGCTACTCGTCCATCAGCCATGGTAGGTGTTTTTTTTTTTTTTTAAATAAAGTCAGAAAATCTATTTAGGTAACTCTAATTATAAAAGTGTATTTTTCTTAAGGGTAAAACCATCTTCTCATGTCACAGGCTGGACCTGTTCAGAGGCTCCACAACAGTTTCCTGCTTCTCAGATTGATGCCGGACAGGGAAAAGTTGTGTTGACAGACAGTTCCTCAAGAGCGTATTTCTTGAGTGGATCATCCTGGTTCAGACTCGGCTCTGTTTCTCTCAAGCATGTCTCAGTAGGAGCTGCAGGAATCTGGGGAGTGGACCATTGGAACAGAGTCCACAAATATGTAGCGGGAGATTTCATCCATTCAAATGGTGAGAATTGCCAGATGTGACACATTGCAGCGCACGCTTCAGATTTACCTTTCTGGTGATTTGATTCTTTCCTTCTTCAGGTCTGTCCCTGCATCAGGTTGATGCTGGAAGTGTGGGTCCAGTAGTGGGTGTCAGCACCTCTTACACTGTGCACTGTTTGAATAGCAGCATTGCTTCGACCTACAAGCAACAGGGAACTCTGAGTTGGAATACCCTGCCGGGTCATATGACATATATCAGCTGCGGCCCTCTGGATGAATGCTGGGGAATATATGGTCATAACATCTACTTTACGGTAAACTTGTGTATGGTTTCGGTCTTGGATGTGCCGCTGATCTCCTCACTAATAGTTAAATATAATTGACTTTGTTTGACAGAGAATTTCGCCAACCAGCTGTAGCATCAGCGGGTGGACACATATCCAAGGAGCTGCAAGAATGGTTGAAGTTGGGACTGACGGAAGTGTGTTCATGGTAAATTCAAGTGGTGAAGTCTATCAAAGGTAAGATATTCATCCAGGGTCTTGACGAGAAGAATTATCCATTCGTCCATTATCTGTGGACAATAATAATGATAATGAAAATAGAAATGATGATAATACAAATGAATAATAATTTGACTTTATCTGTGTTTTGTCTTTTTAAAAGCATGCAGCATGTGTTGAATTTGAATCTGGTGTGAATATAGTCCAGAAATGATGTTTTAAGGGAATAAAACTTGTCACACTAACGTCTCCGCACCCTCTCTCTACAGAACTGGGATCTCCAGCCAAGTTCCCCAAGGAACCGGCTGGGTCCGCATCACAATGTGCGTCTCTGCGAACCACGTGAGCTACGACCTGGGCCGTCTGTGGGTCGTGAGCAAAGCTGGCATCATCCTGCAGTGCGTTCACTAATGTGAACTGTAATATTTTTCTCTATCGGTGATCTATTAACACAGCGAAAAGTTGATTAGCATTTGATTTAAAACTTTTCTAAGAATCAACTTGAACCTTTCCCTCTTATATGGGCAGCACTATAAATTCAGGGTTGGTAAATTAGTTTCTGTATAATGATTATGTCCTTAGTAACTGCAGAGAGACAAAACCACATGACTGGAAGAACTGTATGCAGATATACTGAACATAACATATTTAGTGTGTGAGATTTCGGTTCCTTTTCATATATTAAGAAAAGATCAATCAAAAGTTCTACCTGTACATGATTGTTTTTAAATCAAGAAATAAAATCCTGAGAAAAGTAAACCTGTTCTTCTATTCATGGTTTCATTTATTGAATGACTTGTGCAGTGTTTTGTGCAACTTTTTACACATCCGACCTCATGCACTGGTTCCAAACATTAAAAGAAAAGTTCTGTTCCTTGAAATTATTTCAATTGATTCACACAAACCTTTAAATTTTGGTTCTTCCATTATGTTAATACTTTTGTCAAAGTTGCTTGTCTGCTTTGACAGTTTGCTGCAGCATGATTGTAACTGTGAGATCCACCATTGGTGAAAGGTTTGTGTTCAGTAAAGATGCATCAGGTTGTGAACAAGGAAATGAAACGTGGCATGTTTAGATTTATTCCCTTTGTTTTGAAAATGAGTTTCAAATTAAAAACTGGATGGCAGAAGAGAAGGTGCTGCAGTGACAATTTTTCTGTATGAATAAAACACTGCAACCATGAAATTGTTTTGCCATGAATGTGAATGTGAAAATGAAAGTGGCTAATATCAACAGAACTACACGAAACTCAGTGACAACCTATTGGTGTCTATGGTTCTGAAGGGGGCTGCCAGAATCCTTCCAAACATTTGCAATCCATGTCACACAACATGATCATGCCCTTTGCGGAGTTCGAAACAAAGTTACAGAGTTACGAAGACACTGAAAAGCTGCATGCTGCTGCAGCTGAGGACAATGTGATGAAGACGGGTTTGAAGCAGAGAAGGACACCTGTCAATTCGGGTGGTCGGGGAGCAGAGAAGGCAACAACAGACCTTGATGTCAAGTGCAATGCCTCTCTATCAATCAGTTCTCAATCAGCCAATCACAGCTCTTAAATTGATGACTCATACCTAGCAACAAGGTTAGACACACCTCCTTTCTACGATAAGAGTTTGTCAATTCCTTGCTCAGAGTTCTTTGAGTGTTCTGAGATCTCTCCCAAGCTAAGATTTCTTTGCTATTGCTTGCTTCTTAGAATATTTAGAGACATATAAATAATATTAGTCCCGGGTTCTTCAACTAGTCCTCTTTCTGTATATCCGCCCTTGCGCCAAAACTCTAGGAGTCACCATTGATAGTGCACTAAAACTGGATACTCAAGTGAATTTGGTTATGAAAAATGCCAACAGAAGTCCTCTTTTCTTTCAATTTAAAAACATTTGGTTACAAGATAAAAAAATTTGTTTGCAAATCAGTCCTCTTTGCTTGCAAATTCTCAAGTTTTGGTTGGAATTTAACTGCATTTGATGGGTTTGGGCCTGCGCTGGTGAATGAAAGCAGAGTTTCCAATGGTTAGTGTTACCTGGCTCTGGCCCCAGCTACGCCTTCTGCATTTCACCCATTTTTCCCTCAACTTATAGCCTGCATTTCCAGGATCGCGTCATTCAGCTGATGTCGCCATAATCAAACCTGGGAAGATACTTTAACCAACAAATAGTTTAGAGTGTGCGAAAAATTACTTATTACTATGCAGAATATAATATATGTGGTCCAGTTCTATTGCTCATGTGAAGAGCATTTGATGGTTCCACTGATTGTTTTTCACTCAGTGATTATTATTTTAAGTCTACATATTAGGATGTACTGTACAAGGAAATAGGGATTCATTAATACTGAAAAGTGTCCTCCTTTCTCATGTTCCCTGAAATGTGAGAAAACCAGCACAGTAACCTGACTGTGCTGGTTTAGAAATATCTGGGCATATAAATGCAACGCAGACATGCAGTAGTACAGTAACTCAGCAACAAAGATTCATAGATCCAACCAACGGAGCAAAACAGCCCTCAAGGAACAACATGAAAGCTGTTGCAGCCTTTTTGCTTGTTTTGAGTTACTTGTCCTTCAGCCACGGTAGGTGTTTGTTTTTGTATAAAGTCACAAAATTTATTCAAGTAACTTAGATTAAAGAAAAGTGTATTTTTTCATAAAAAGGTAAAAACATCTTATGTCACAGGTTGGACCTGCACAGATGGCCCACAACTGTTAAATGCTTCTCAGATTGATGCCGGACAGGGACAAGTTGTGTTGAGAGACGAGTCGTCAAGTGCGTATTACCTGATTGAATCATCCTGGCAGAGGCTCGGCTCTGTTCCTCTCAAGCATGTCTCAGTGGGAGCTGCAGGAATCTGGGGAGTGGACTCTTCAAACAAAGTCTACAAATATGTAGCGGGATATTTTATAAGTTCAAATGGTCAGCATTGCCAGATGTGACACATTAAAGCACATGCTACAGATTTACTGACTTTCTGGTGATTTGATTCTTTGCTTCTTCAGGTCTGTCCTTAAAGCAGGTTGATGCTGGAGGTCTGGGTGAAGTAGTGGGTGTCACCAACTCCGACACTGTCCACTGTTCAAAGAGCAGCATTGCCTCACTATACATGAAAGTTGGAAATCTGAGTTGGAATACCCTGCCAGGTCTTTTGAAGTATGTCAGCTGCAGCCCACTAAATGGATGCTGGGGAGTCAATTCAGTTGGCGACATCTTCGTAACGGTAAACTTGTGTGTGGTTTCAGTCTTGGATGTGCTGCTACTCTCCTCACTAATTGTTAAATGTAATTTTCTTTGTTTGACAGACAATCTCGCCAACCAACTGCGGCATCAGCAAGTGGATGCTTCTAGCAGGAAACGCAAAAATGGTTGAAGTTGGGAATGATAGAAGTGTGTTTGTAGTAAATTCAATCGGTGATGTCTTTAAAAGGTAAGATCTTCATCCAGGATGTCGTCAATAAGAGAAAAATAGCCAAAATAATAATAATGATAAAAAATTAAACTATTTCACTACTTATCTATGTTGTGTCATTTTAAAAGCACCCAGCATGTGTTAAATTGATTCAGAGATGATGCTTTAAGCGAATAAAATGTCATGTTTTCTAGAACCTAGACCCAAAATGCCAGTCCAGAAAATGACAAGAGTTTAAAAAAATACAAAAAGCAAATACATGCAGGATAGAATACCATCATACACCTGTCCTTGAATACCCAAGATAAAGGTGATGGGTTGTGCTGACCTGCCTCAGGCTGCCACTCTGAATCCACCTGGAAGAAAAGGAAAAAAGTACATAAGACAAGATAAAACCCTAACAAAAACTTGTTAAACTCAAGTGTCTGCAACCTTTTTCTACAGAAGTGGGATCTCCCGCCAAGTTCCCCAAGGAACCAAGTGGGACCGCATCCCACTGAACGTCTCTGCGAAGCATGTGAGCTACGACCTGGGCCGTCTGTGGGTTGTGGGTGAACATGGTTTCATCCTGCAGTGTGTTCCCTAATGCAAACTGTTATAATTGTCCTCTGTCAGTGATCCATAAAAACCGCAAAATATTTCATTCAGGGTTGGTAAATGAATTACTTTATAATGATTATGTCCTTAGTAACTGCAGAGAGACAAAACCATGTGACTGGAAGAACTGTATGCAGACATGCTGAATGTAACAAATATTTAGTGTGTGTGATTTAGGTTCCTTTTCATATATTAAGAAAAGATCAATCAAAGGTTCTACTTGTACATGATTGTTTTTAAATCGAGAAATAAAATCCTGAGAAAAGTAAAACTTCTTCTATTCATGCTTTCATTTATTTTTTTTGTTTGAATGACTTGTGCAGTGTTTTGCAGCTTTTTACACATTTGATCTCATGCAGTGGCTCCAAATGTAAAATTAAAATTTCTGATCCTTGAAATTATTTCAACTGATTCACAAAAACTTTTACACTTCTTTTGCACTCATACAAAAATAGTGCAATAATGCAGTAGCGCAAAATAACATTTCCTTAACAGGCTCAACATAGTAATATCAGATGCCAGCAGGTGCTGTTGTATGATCAGGCATCCTTTCAAGGTTAAAAACCATGATATTTTTGTTAACTTGTGAGCTATGTCATGTGTAACATGATGGTAAAGTGTCAAAACTACTGTAACAACAATGTTCACTGTAACTCGAAGGTGGCTTTCAGCACATATGCAGGTGGTGGTTTGTCTGTATGTCCGTCTATCTGCCTGCTTGTGGAGAGATTTTTGTCAGCAAAACATCACAATGGTGCAAGATTCAAAGGGGTTTCTGTATGACCCTAACTCAAAAAAGGCATTACCGAGCACAACTTAGGTCAAGTCTCATTACTCCCAGTCAAGAAAGCCATCAAACTGTCTTAATTTCCTACAACAAACTCTTTGATTCAAACCCGCCTGGGTTCATGAGAGGCTATTAAAATTAATCTGAGAACTTGTTAGAATGAACCAATGCTGCTTTATTATGATGATTTTTCTGTCTGACTATTCAAGCATATTTTTATATTTTCAGCTGTCTGGTTAGTATCTGTAGTTACATGGAAGTCATGTGGAATGTGCTCTGGCCTTGCTTTCCACAAGCAGACTCCCTGGTCCCAAGGAGGGGGGAGCGGCACACTTAAGGATGAACTCAACCGGCTGAAAATCATTTGTTGTGTATGCCTTGTTATAATCGTTGTCCTAACAATAAAAAGGCTGCAGGGAGGACAATCAGTGGAGACAGTTTCGGCTCACAACAGACACTGTTCTCCCCTGCATGCAGAAACACAGATCACTGTGGCTCATTCTTGTGTGTCTTCTATTCTGTCTAGGTGAAAATGAACCTGACAGAGCTTTATGCTGTCTGTAACAGAGCTCCAGCACAGTCCTCAGTTCTCATCTTTGATATATCTTCTTCTTTCAGGTCAGAGCTGTGTTTTTACTGACTGATGCCAAGTTCCGGAAACAGAGACACAGGTGTCCTATATATGAAAAGTGAACCTAATTCCATTAAACAAAGCTTTTCTTGTTGGTTTCGGCTTATTTTTGAGAAGTGCAAGAACTTCCTCCTCTTTTGATGTTCCTGAGGCAGATTGGAAAATCAGCTCAGGTTCAGATCAGATCATGTACTTTATTTGTTCAGACAAGCTGCATTGGTTTTGAGAAAACTGAAAAATGCAATGATGACCATTTAGTTATTACCAATAAGACAGAAGAAGTCTTTGTATTGAACATCTTATCATCTTCCAAAGATTTAGACCCACAATGGGGCTTGCTGTTAAGCTATACAGTAAGCAAGGTTTAATTATACAATAGACCAGGGGCCTCTTTTATCAACAGTGTGTAGGAACATGTGTATATTCTATCTTACGTACAACATTTACGATGTGTGTACGAGCAAAAAAAATCAGTATTTATCAACCGTGCGTACAGTAAGTAGATAATCAGTGTTGATAAATCCCACTTGTGCTTAACCACCGTGCTCGTTCACGTTTGAGGTCATTTGCATGTAGAAACGCCCTCATTTAACCATATATATTGAGACAACACTTCCCTTTAGAAGTCACACGGAAAAAGCTCGTTTTTCCGCGGAGTGGTGGAGAGAAAGAAAGAAGGAATTTCTGCCAAAGACCTTAATAAAAGACGTGAAATGAACACACAATAAACGGTGCAGAGAAAAATGAGAGCACTAAATAGTTCGGGATCAAGAAAAGGTCTTTGTCATTAAAAAAAAAGAAAGAAAGAAATTACTTTACCGCCCCATTTATGGATTGGAATAAGATTAAGAAAAATATATTAATCTTTTAAAAGGTGCTGCACTTTTAAAATGCGCCGGAGGGCAGAACCAAGAGAACTTCCTTTTTTAATCATGAAGATCGGTTGGTTTGACATGTTTATAGAGACAGAGGAGAGTTGATTTTACATAACTTACACACATATAGGCAACACCATTATTACCATTATCA
>JAVQJG010074864.1:0-23350 GCA_036024015.1 Craterocephalus amniculus | reverse complement strand
GTCCACCAGGAGGCAGTTCTTCAATGAGATTTTTGTGGAAATTGGTCCCACAACTTTTCCCTTTTCCTCAGCAACCAGATGGATCACACTGCCCACATTTACATGACAGTTTTAATTCCTGTTTAATTTAAAATTAAAGTTAATTCAACTTCTAAGAAATGAAAAATGACCATGTTGTAAATAAACGTTTAATTCTGAATGAAAAATGATAATTACAAATCAAACTTAATTTCCAAGTCAGTGCCTGGTTTAATCCCCGTTTACTTCTGAATTAAATAATTCATCATGTCTAGCTTCTTTCTGCTTTAGGTTGATTCCAGATGTTTATGTATTTTACATGTTAACCCTTTTCCATTATTAATAAATATTATTTATTAATTATTTACACATTAACCTGGAAGGAGAATATTTTATTCCTGAAATATTTAAGATGGAAAAATTCATTCTGGATTTAGAAACATCATGTAACCATACCCATTGTCACGTTGGTTGATGTGGTGCAATTTTTCAACAAATAGAAAAAAAGCTGGCTTTTGTCAAGCTTATTGTTTCTTGCAGGAATTTCCTTAAAATTGACCAGACCCTGACTGTCACACATGCTATAGTTTTAATTCATTTATTAACACATTTAAAATATAGAATGTAGTTCGATGTGTGACTGCGTCTTCCGGAAACGTCATCTAAAATCAGACTTGGACGTCTGTCAGGTCTTGATGGTTAAAGAACATTTAAAGCGATTGAACTCATCCACAAACTCATGAAGAACATCTTTTATTTCCCTACAACCTTCATATGGGCATTTAAAAGGATCCAGATAGCTTTGGCTTCATTTTTCAGACCAGTAGAGTTAAAACAAAATGATGGAGCTGGATGTTTTTCGTTGTTTTTTTTTTCAATTTAGCATTTGTTTGTGCAGGATATAAGCTTTTACATCAACTTTCACAAATATTTTAAATGATTTATTAAAGGAAAACACTTAAAAATCTAGTTTTTTTAAAGCAAACTCTTTAATAATTTAAAAATGCAGTTCCATAGCAGGAAACATAGAAGATTAATATCAACACGAACGCCAACACGAAGTTGACAAACATATATAAAGACAAACTAATATATCAACAGGAAACACTGTTAAACAAGATAAATAAATAATTAAGACCCTGAAGGCGACTAAACAGTTGATGTATCTTTGTTGGATGAGACGTCGTTGTTGGGCAGCAGATTGGCCGACTGCTGGTTCCTCTGGGCAATCTTCTCCTTCGCTCTGGACACACAAAGACTTTATTATGGGCCTCAAGTACAGAGAATCAGTTCACATACCAGTAAAATCTTTCCCTTAGTGAAAATATATTATTATTATTTTATTTTTCACTGAGAAAATAAAAATCTGTTTAATAATCTACAGCTGATTTAAAACTGTGTGCTTGTGTATCCCTCATCAGTGATGCAAATACAGTATGAGCACAGTTAATTCCTGCAGAAGCACTAAACATGGACTCGCACAGTTTCTGCATGATGACTCAGTTTTCGGTTAATAAATGACAGTGTAATACATCATGGGCTGTAACTCATCTCAGGCTGCATGTATCCAACTTTTAGAGATGGGTAAAGATACATTTTTTTCATAAAACCACAGTATGGTTGTAGATGACTTCTATCTTCTTTTGTGGACCACTTACCTTTCAGGGAACTCAATGTCATCGATGGTGTCAGGCAGCGGCACGCCTCTGGTTTCAGGAAGCAGTAGCACTAAACCACCGGCCAGGAAAGCCAGAGACCCTGCGCAGCACAAGACACCATAAACTTCCCTTTAATAACAGATTGTCTTTTAATTTCACCATGCAGGCATTCACGTACAATCCCTTTTTTACCATCAGAGAGTTCTAAATTTCCTTTTCTGTTTTTAAACAAAAGAAATCAGTGAAACTCTGTTTTACATCTACAGGTTTTTTTCAAATTAGATATTTCATCATCTGTAACCCACCGAAGATGATGAGAGGCAGTTCCAGCCAGATTACAGCCAGTCTGTAGAGCAGGAAGGGAGCCACGATGCCTCCGACGTCACACAGAGTGGAGCACACCGATACGCCCAGGTTCCTGCGCAGGCGGGGATGTGAGAGCAGATGTGTGGCAAGGCAAGGCAAGTTTATTTATACAGCACCTTTCAGGTTCAAGACAATTCAAAGTGCTTTACATAAGCATAGGAATTACAACAAGATCAATCAAACAAAAACCATTCAGAGGAATTACAATTAAATCATATCTAATGTTGTACTTATTTGCAGCAAAATAGCTAAGAGCTGCTTCTCTAAACATATCTGCCATTTGGTGGCTAATTTATGTTTAACATACAGTGATTCTATTTAGATTCGTAAAAAATAAACTACCTAAACTTTCTAATTAAATTATTTGTTTCCACTTGTTTGCATCATAATAGCTAAGAGCTGCTTCTCTAAACATACCACAGAAAATTAAACTACTTGAACTTTCTTTTAAACTACATTGTTCCAAACTGGCTTATTTTGTGAAATATTCATTTTCTAAATGTAAATACCCTAAGAGCTCTGACCGGTGTTCAGCATATGTAGGACTTCTTAACATTGTTAAGCAGCTTTTCTGACAATGAAAAGTGGATTTTTATTTGTTAGAAAAAAAGCTGTTATGTCCATTAAATCAAAGAAGACTCAACTGCTGTTTTTAGTCAGCTTTTCATCTAAACATGACCATTTTCCTCGAAGAAAAGGGGCAGCTTATCTCTGCAAACCCCTGGGTTAAATAGAATGGGAGCTAAGAGTGTGTACATGCTCTCCATCTTACCTGACAAACGTCGGGTAAAGCTCGGTGTTAACAAACACCACCATCTCAAAGGCCATGGTGATCCCCAGCCTCCCAACGCAAGCCACCACCGTCTTAAACCAGAACATGCCTGCAGAGACGGAGAAGAGTCAAACGGAGCACAGAGGACTTCAGAAAACACGAAAACAAGGATTTAGCTCAACATCCAGAGACTTACTGTCAGGAATGAAAGCAGTGATGAAGCAGGAAGCTCCGGCCACGATGTTAGCTGAGGCGAACGGGATGCGCCGACCAATGCGCTCAATGGTGAAGAGGATGAGGAAGGCAGCAGGGAACTCCACCAGCCCGGAGATGAGGAAGTCGATGTAGACGTTCCCTCCCAGGATTCCCAGTCGCATGATCAAACCCTGGTACACCACAGCACTGGTGAACCTGGAAGAGGCAGAAGAAAACTATTTGAAACTTCTTATGATCACACGCAAACATCGGTTATATTTTGTAGCTCCATCTTTGTCTTGTGATTCACAGATCTGTCTCACCAGTTGTAACTGAGGATGAAGGTGTGTTTCCTCATTTTTGGAGTTCTGATTAGGTCCATAAAGGAGGCGGTAGATGAGTCTGCGTTATCATCGCTCAGAGTCTGCAGGATCAGAAAACACTGATTAAACCATGCCACAGTTATTCCTGCTTTTCTAATATTTGTAGATGAAAGTTAACCTATTTTATCTGCAGCATCTTTAAACCTAAAACCCATTCCAAGAAAAACTAAGGAGAAAAGTCCCACTTGATTTTAATCTGAAAAATGTGGGAAAAAAACAAAAAAACACATTGATTTTGGGGTATCTGCCATTTGTTACTGTATGACAAGTCTATTAAGATGCAGAAGACACGTATCATTAAAACCTGCAGGGTTTTCAGCAAAACTTTTATAATAAAGTGATGTCTGAGAAACTGCATGTATCAAATATGATAGGTTTGGCTGTAGGGCTAAGCTGCTTTTGGGCATGTAGGTTATTTGTAACAGTACTTTATCTACCTTATTTATGGATCTAATGATGTTTTTCAAGCCTTGCATGTAGTATTTCCAGCATCAGGTGTTTAGAAACAAAGTTACTATGGGTGCTAATTAAAAAAATCTGAATTTGGCTTTGTCTCGATGTTGGCTTCATGCCAGCTGTTAACTTAATCCACCAAAAAACACTTCATCCTCCTCATTTAACCCCAGTGTATGTTATGTTGGGGGGTTAGGCTCTAAAGGTTTGGCAACCACTGATCTAAACAGCTTGCAGTGAATCAGAAGTTACCTCGATATTCTTGGATAAAGTCATCCTGTTTTCTTTGGCCATGTCCTCTGTGATCTTCACAGCTGTGGCCTTCTTGTTCTGAGAGAGCAGCCAGCGCGGAGACTCCGGGATAAACCTGACAATCACAAATATCAAAAATCACTGAACAAGTCTTCTTTCATGATGTGTTTGCATCCAAAGAAAAACTGTGAAAACACTTTTAATTCCACAAGAGCTGATGCAGAATGGTGGAGCCGAGTGCTGCTGACCCTGTAGAGAAATCCCAAAATCTTTATTTGTTGCATCATGAAGATGCAGGATTGTTTTCTCACCAGTAGTAGGACAGGAAGAGGATGTAAGGGACGGTGATGACCACCTGCAGCCAGCGCCAATCACTGATGAAGTAGGCAAGCAGAGGGAGGATGAGGATGCCGACGCTGAAGAACATCTGGTAAATGACTCCGACCGTACGTCTGAACTCCACCCCCACAACCTCTGTGACTGGGAGAAATTGATTTATGTTAATATTAATTAAAGTCACATGCACAATTAAAAAAAAAGAGCCTACTTTGATTAATAATATTATTTTTCTCATGTGGCAAAATCAGTAAATCAGTCCTTTGAGCTGGTGTGCTGCAGGAAGATGTGTACATTGAGGAGACATTAGAAGGTCACAGGGAGACAACTTGTCCCAAAAATCAAGATTTCATAGTGAGACGCTGCAGTCTAGTTAGTGATGATGCAGATCAGCAGTTGGTTAGAATGAGAGAAGCAGGAAAAACGGAGCCTGGTGGCAGTTTTTACATGAAATACAGCAGATTTAGATAAAGAAATCATTTAAATGCATCAAAAAAACAGCATGAAACAGAAAATCAGATTATGATCAGGGTCATGGAACAACAGGAGTGAACTTTGGAACATCTTTCATTAAAACAAATATTTTCATATTTGTGTTTCAGCAGCATCAGTAGAGGTCAAAACAATGAGAATAAAACAAACAAAAAAGAAAACAAAACTTATGTACAAAATGCAATAACAAAGTTTCTTACTCAGCACATATCCAGCCACCCAGCCTCCTTTCACTCCGAAGCCGTACAGAGTCCTGAAAACTAGTAGAGTCACGTAGTTTGGAGCTATGGCCACCAGGATGCCTGCGATCCCGTTCAGCAGGTTGGACATGAGGAAGCTCATTTTCCTGCCAAACCTGGAGACAAACAGTCGCTCTTTATAACAAAAAAAAGCACTACTATCACACTTTGTGTCCTAAAATCAAGATTTCACATACATTTTTAAAAAAATCTACTCTGGGAGATGATTAAATGTGTCCTCCCCTCCTCAGCCTCACCTGTCAGCCAGGTAGCCAATAGCAATGCTCCCGATCAGGAAGCCTACGTTCAGAGTGGCCTGATACATGTCCACCAACCATCCATCCGCACACACCAGGTCAAACTGCAACAGGAAGGTAAAATGCTTCAGATTTGTGACTTTTCATCACTTTCCATCGCAGTGGGAGGATTCTGGGTTCACACCATCGCTCGTTGTAAATGATCCGAATCGCCAGTTGGATCATCCCTCTGTAACACAAACTGTTTACTGTTTACTGTTTAAAATTATGAGTCTACTAAACTAAATAAATTCCATCTAGTAAAAAAGAAAGTTACATTTCCTTTGCTGAAGAATAATTCTGTGTTGTGCGGAAGGGGAGAAAAAGATCAAATTGAATCTTTTACAGCCATTTATTTACTTTAGCATAAGTAGCTTTAAATGCATGGACTTCATTTCTAAGCGATGGACTTGGTTTTGGTCCAGATGATCTTTTAAAATCTTTTAAAGCCACAGCTGCAGCAGGAAACATTTATTATTCATCACTAACATATACATTTATATTCACACATCTTCACATTCTCCTCCTAAAGTATTCAAATAAAACTTGTAGCCTATGCAAGTCTCAAGCAAAGGCCTAAAAAAAGGCACCAAGCTCAAAGACTAAAATATTTTAGAGTCTCTTAAATTGTCTGGTTTTGTTTTTTCTAAACAAATAAAATAACTTGACAAAATGTAAAATGTGTGAGTTTATATCTGCATATTTGCACATACAGTGTGTGACTTCTCTAGGTGCTGACTCAATAAAGCAAACTGCTCTTTAACCTCAATTCAAATCTGTCAGTGACAGCAAATTACAATGAATTTTTAATGTAACCATAATTCATTTACTTTTATCATATTGCATGCACACATTATGTACAATCATGCATACTTAGAGCAACTTTATTCCCTCAATGTGGTGGGAAGCTTGTACCCTTTCCTCCTCCTGCTAAACATGCTTACACCAGGTGCATTTAACTGCAGGACGGCTCACACAGTTTTACATCGGGGCATGTTTGCTGCTTTCCTCCTGCTGCACGGCTGCTTCAGCACTGGAAACTGATGGCCTGGTTTGCCGTAAGCGCTGCTTCCCTGGTCTTCGGCTTTTCAGTCTCTCCATTTTCTTCTTACAGTCTGGTTTGCTGGTTGTAGATGGGATGTTTTTAGATGTTTTATGTAAAATCTTATTAAGTCCGTCTGTGTTTTACATGCGTACAGCCCTGTGGTCAATCATTCTTATTCACTTATGTCATTCTGTGTACCTCTCACTTACCTCTGTAACAAAGGACTGCCTGCCCTCATAGTCATACTCCCAGCCCTCTGTGCAGCCAGTTGTGGGGGTCCTGCTGAGATCCAGCTTCTGTGCATCACAGGTGAGTCCTGTGGCGTTCCAGTCCACCTCGTACCGCTCGCAGGTGCTGCGTTGCAGCATGCCGGAGTTGTTGAGCACCGGCACTGTAAGCCGGTTGCTGTCTGCCAGGCTCCAGCCACACGCCTGCCTCCTCTCCACCACAGCAGAGTCTCTGCACCAGTGGTCCGGGGTGAAACCCTGGAAGACGATGCCGACATACACACCTGCCCAGGGCATGGACACCATGCACAGCAGGGCGAAGATCCGCTTCTGGCAGCGGCCGAACTTCCCGGCTTCTTCCAAGATGTCATCAAAAGTGGTCATGGCTGCAGAGATTTCTTTTCAGCGGCTGCAACGACTCAGCCAAAGTGTAATTTGTATGCTGAGCCTCCTCCTGCACAGTGACCACTGAGAGGCACCACAGTGGGTTTTTAACAGGACCAAACGGAGCAAAGGTCCACAGAAAGGTGTTGGTTCTTTACACACCGAGCAGCGGAGCATGAAAACACGTTTGCTATCACTTTTACAGACGTCAGTCCGACTGTAGGAGCTTGGCAGAACGCCTGCATGAATTGCTCAGAGCTGATTAACATCGGTTTAAACACTGAAGGTGCATCTCCTGCTGTACAGGGATGCTGTCAATCAGTTAACACAGAAATGCTGCTTCTCACTACCTGTTAGTCAGAAGGATGTGAAAGGGGGGAAATTTGACTTTTAGTTGTTGATAGAAGATTTTAAAACTTTTAAAAGTTGAACTTGTCCAACAGGACAAGTTGAAGCAGGAGATAAATGAAAAGTCTATTTTTTTTTTTAACAAGTACAATGATAAGAATGAAAAAAGTAAAGGTGTGGCGCCAGGAACACTTTATACCAAGCATGGTGATGGTTCTGCAGCAACATGGAGACGTTGCAGGTTAAAACAGGAAATAAATTGTGTACTTTGGTTGACTTTGGATCAAATCAATAACATGATGCAATATGTTATGTTATTTTTGGGCTTTATTTTCCCCGTTCTAAGGCCTGCTAAGGTCCAGATTATTTATCTTGTTCTGACATGTCAACCATCCCAAGTACAAGAGACTTTACTTTTAATTTTTCATAGGGCTGAAACAGCTTTACATTAAAATCTGGGAGTTTTAAAATTTAAAATTTTTGAAAGAATTTGTTTTAGAAGATTTTAAAGCATGGACCGTCATTAGTTTTAATAATTCATATTGCCTTTGCAATAATGGTATTAACACACTGTACTATCTTGATTTTAATTTATTTATGAATAAATACTACTAACTAATGGTATCGTATCTACAGGTACGATTAAGGTATCGTCCATCCACAACACATATCACTCTACTCAGTCAAACAAATATATCAAGTTCATTATTTCCAACACTTTGACTAAATTTGGCTGCAAATCCTTTTCTTTTGCAGCAGAAATCAACTGCAATAAAAAAAAGTGTGCACACATTTTTTGTAAATTCTTGCTGAGCCATTTTACTCAATCTCCATGTATATGTTATGTACATAACATAAAAATGCTTGTTTTTAGGATCTGCCTTCCTACAATAATTGTTTTCTGTTAATATGCATCTGTCCTTCTGTATTTTCTCTCTGCCGGGCCTTTGGTGCAGGTCGTGTGTGCAAATGAGAATTTATCAGGGAAAAAAGGCACGGTGTGAAAGAATGACAAGATGAGCATAAAAACTACTTGAAATACCAAACATGACGGGGAATCTGTGAGTGGATCCAGGTTTCAGGTGTGATGACTGCTGTACAGGTAACTTCAACATCATCTACGGGTTACTGTCTTCTTCTATGGTCTTTTTTAAGTTGACACTTATCTCAAACGGTGCTCCAGCACCTGTCATAACCAGTAACGCAATGTTAAATCTATGAGGGTTCTCACTTATTTTTTTTTATCCATTTAGAGACACTAGTTAAAAAAATGCACAAATGCAGCAGCTGACTTGTACAGTAGGTGAACCAATAGCAAGTAGATATTCCTGTAAATGGTTCATTGTTCAAAAAAAGGTCATTTTAGTGAAGTGATTAGATACCAATAGAAAGTGTTATTGAGATATTATGAAATTGATTTTGTTATATTTTAAGCCAGCAGATCTCTTTTTTATTCAAATAATTAATTTTTTTACATCAATTTTCTTTTAAATAGGAAAACAGGCAAAGAGCTGCAAACATATCCGACAACAAAACTTACAACTAAAACATAATGATCTCCCATCATACCAAATCATCACAGAAAGTTTCTTGTGCTGCTTTTAGACACTGTTTCCTCTCAGTGCGTCTATCCTCTTAATTCAGCCCATGATTTCAGTGAATTAGTTTCACCCAACAGAAAAAAATGTTCTGTTTCAGTGCAGACAAAAAAGCACAAGAATGGTCAGTAAAATCTTCAGGAAGAAATGCCTCACTATAGTACCATGCAGATGAGCCACACAAACTTTGGTGCTACATAAAGCAGAAACAAGACTCGATGCGCCGGTGGAAAAAACAGGACTTCACACTGAACAGAACCTGCTGCTGATCTGTGACGAGGAGTGCTACGTTGTATCCTCGGCAGAGATGAGTTACAGAGATTTCAACACAGACAGATACTTCCACTTGATCTAAAACCACCTCCGGACAGGCTTTAAATCAAAACTCCACGCGCTGAACAAGTCTGGTTTCAGGCTGGATACCATTTCACTTTAGCTGGACTTCTTATCACATTTCAAAACAAATGCATTCAGGTTGATATTTTATTTGTCTTTGGAGTAAGGTTTACAGGTTGTTCCTGTTCTTTTGCTATCAAAGGGAAAATAAAAGCTGATAAAACTTCTGATCACTAATGAGTTAACTCAAAAAAGTTAAATAAAATAAAAATAGAAACTGGAATTCTGACTTCCTACAGCAAAGGACCCAACTTGATGTTTTCTACTTGTTGGTCGAACTATCATGGTACAAGTTAATTTACTCCATACAAAATACTGAGGTTTCCAATGAAAATGCCATTTCTTTTTTTTTTTTTTGTGAGTGTTTTGGGCAAATATCTTTACAAAATCCTGTTTATGAAACGTGTGTACAAAGCGTTAGAAATACCCTGAATGGCAATGTTTTAGACTGAGATTTCAGCAATGTCATGATGTTTTCTCTGTGAATACTGAGAAAAACAGTTAATCTGCTTTATACTGTAGGTGTGAATTACAACAGGTGAGGATTCACCTCCTTCCAGGATGTTTGGAGTGACTTTATGTCTGGATTGTTCACATCTTATAGTTTGTTTGGCAGGAGGCTGCAACTTATCCCTCAGACTGAGACCATCTGAGTAGTATTAATGTGTGCGAGGAGGTCGGTAATACAGCCAAAAATACTGTTTTTACTTTCATGCTAAATGGGTTAGAACATCTTGTTTTGGCTGCCAGCAATCAAAAAACTCACTTGTTTGGTTTTCAGTGAGAAAACGAGGTAAGCAGCCAGACTGAGGGCCACTAAATGATGTTAAGTCATTAGTTAACCTATCAGGCTAAATACCTTCAAGAAGAGGATACGTTTGCTTAAACAGAGAGATAAATGATAAAACTAGGGTTGAAACGTAAAACTGACAAAGAAGTTGGATTTTTGTCTTTTTCTATACAATTATATTCAACACTGTGTGAGGATGTGGTCACTCTTCTTTCATTCTGCTCTGAAGTTTGAAGAAACTTTGAGATGCTACGCATTTCAGGTGATAAAATATGACTCTGCTCACTCAGGATGACACGTTACCAAAACAGGAAACTAAATGAGCCCCAACACTGTTTATGAAAAACTCCGGTCTCCAATTTCATCATCATTGACACCGTTTGGTGGGATTAATAATTTTTTTTTCTTTGTATCATTAAATGCATTTGGCTGAACAGGGCTGACGTTGGCATTTCAAAGCTTGGCGTTGCGGAGTTAAAATCTCTCTTTGATGCAGCAACATCAACAAATCGAGCCTATACCGTATCAGCAAACCCCTAACTTTCTAACATTCGTACCATTGGTGGCAGTAGAAATATGGCTTTAACAAGGGGGGGGACTTCATACCAACACAAGCCACTCAGACATCTCCTGTTTCCCTTCAATCAATAATCCATTCACACTTAAGGCTAAATCTAATCTGAGAAACACAGAAAATCTGCTCAGATGACCATTTAAATAATCTTAAAAACAAAATGCGAGGGTTCACTGCAGAAAACGAAACAAAACATCCTCTATGTACAATGATCAAAACAAGACGGATGGATCAGTCCCTGGACATGATTCATAGACGAGAATGTAAATTCATCATCAGGAAGGCATCGTACTTTCTTTTCGAGGGGAAAGAAAGAGAAAAAAACCTGCTGTAATAGCAACTGTAAACAGCAAGAAGACAGACGGGTGCCTTCATTCCCTTTAGAAACACCACCAGCCGTTACCTTCCTACCTTGAGCTCAACCTCCCTGCATCACAGTCCGAATGGGAGAATTTAAAGAAAAGAAAACCCCACACACCTACTTCCAGGCTGCAATGAGACGCGTTATATTCAGTTCATCAAAGTGCTAAAGCAACGGCATGAAGATAAAGACATCATATAACTCAATTTTCATTCACATCTTTCCACCGGTATGCCTGGTTGCAGAACCGACACAAAGAGGAACCTCGCCCCTCCAGGGTTAACGTCAGAGTCTCAGCTGGCCTTTTGTTTTTCTATCAGACTGAAGTAAATACAGTGACTCAAGTTCTGCTGATTCAGAATTACAAGAGAAAAAAAAACAAGGTGCAGGTCAAAAAAATGGCCTGAAGAACAGTTTAAATACTGAGCTCTCAATAAATAAAAACCAACATCGGCAGTTTTCAGACGGTGAACTGAACGAGTCCGAGGAGGCCGAGTAAAAGGTAAAAAAAAATCCCCGGGAAGAGAGAAAGGTTCTGCTTTCGGTATGTCGTTGGTGTTGTGTTATGAAGACATTCACTGAGAGAAGAGTTCCGATTGGATGGAGGGAAGCGGGACGGAGGAGGCGACGTTACACCCGGAGGAGGTCCTCGTCGCTGTCGTCCTCGTCTCCTTTCCTGTTGGCTGCTGTGCTGTTACCGAGGCTGAAGCCTGAAGGTTTGCTGCTCTTCCTCTTCCTCTCCGACTCGTCCAAGAGGCCGACCAGGTCTTCGTCGCTCTCCTCCTGAAATTAAAACAAGGTGTGAGGTTTCGGGAGGCGAACCAGGATGCGTGAACGTTAACCGAGGGAGAGGAGTCTCACCTGCAGGAAGACGCTGCGCTGAGTCGCCGAGCTCCTGGAGAGCACCGAGGATTTTACGACTCTTACGCCGGGGACGCTCAGCACCTCGTCCTCGCTGTCGTCGTCCTGCTCGTCCAGCGAGAACGAGCCCAGACCGTCTGTGTTCACTGGCTTGGTCCTGATGTGGCCGTTGCTATGGTTACTCTTGACGCGATGCACGGATGAGGATGAGGATGTGGGAGGGGCTTCGAGCTCCTCCATTAGCCACTCCATCTCCTCTTCGCCGCCTTCCTCGTGAGTGTTAACCTGAGGATTTGTGGAGAGGGACGGGAGCAGGAAGGAGATTTTTATCACACGTTACATCTTCATAGTTAGCATTTAATGTTCCAGCTATTTTCAAGATTTAGATAAAAACAAAATCTTCCAAAACTGCAAATGCAAAAAGCACCTGAGTTAAATCAGACTTAATCTGGAAGTCATCTGTTCATTAAAGGGACTATACCCGATTTCACGGCTGGCTAGCTTAGTTAGCGATAGCGGCTAGTTTTTTTTTTCTTTTGTGTGACACTTTTTCTCGGCTAAGGGGTTTAACTTTCGTAACTTAATACCAGATCACTATGGGAACGCTATTACTGGCTGATCAGAGTCTGGACGTTCCGAAAATTAACCTGGCAGAGAAAGAGCGTCAAGCCAAAACTAGCCGTGAAATCAGGTATAGTCCCTTTAATACAGGGGTGTAGCAGCAGCAGGACACACAGGCAGTGTGCATCCTAATGGAGCGTAAATTAGCTTGGGCCTTAAAAGGATACCTGGCACGTTTATTTGGTTACATAGGGAAGAGGCAGCCAAAGCTAAAAGTTGGGAGAAGGGTGCCTGCAGTGATACGAGATGTATGTGCCTCAGGGTAATCTTACTGATTAAAAGAGAGAATAGAGTAGTTCACAGGCTCAACAATTAGCCATAAATTATCAACAGTGACAATAAACCAGAATGTAAGATATCCTATTCTGAAGGAACTGTCATGTGGACGAAAAATAATCTTTTTTAATTAAATTATTTTTTTCTTCTGTGGTAGGCTAAGCTAACTTTGAACCCTTACTGAGGCATGAGGGCTGACAGGGGTAACCCTCTCCATAAAAACACAACAAAAAGGTCTTACTAAGTTTGACAGATGGAGGACCAAACAGAACATCTTTTACCATCACAGTCAGTGATTCGGCACTGCAGGTCTGCAGGTAACAAGGCCGCTCTGTGTCTGTCTCTCATCAACAGGTCACGATTAATAGAGTCAGGCCTGCCAGGCATCTCTGACAGACACAGGGTTAGCTGTTTGGGTCTCAATAATTTAGATGGATTTGCCCCATAGTGCACCTCAGCCACACAAACACACATATACACACATACACCAGCCATTCCAAGGCCACTTTTCATCCCTTTTGAGATCCACAAGTATCACCACAGTTCTATGTATCTGTAAACGAATGGTTAATATTGCAGAAATGAGCAGGATAACATGTCATGTTTATTTGCTCACAACAACGACTGGGCTGGGAAATGTGTTCCCATCAGGATGAAGTAGAGGGAGGTTAACACAACCACCCCCCAAGCTGAAAACTACAATGCACTCCATACCGTGAAATAAAGGTTGTCCTCTCGTTTTTTTTTTTTTTTTGTATTCTTTTGTTTTTAAAAGTATACTCTTGCGGCCAACAGTTTACATAACAATGGCATAAATTGAAATATGTGTAGGACAATTTCTGAGTTTTTTTCACATCCTGTGGACTTGGCCAGTCGGCACAATAATCTGCTGCAACGACTTAGTTGAAGGGTTTTAGGTATCATGCCTAGCAGAGATGTGGCAGGCTTCTTTATTAAAGCGGATCAATGCAAGTCTGTTTACCATGCAGTGCGCACCCCAAAGCTGTAGGGGGAGCTCCAGAGCGAGAAAATAAGCGACAGACGAATAAGAATGTTGTAAACCAAGGCAACGTAGTTATGGGTAGTTAGCATGGCTTCAGAGGCATGTAGTAAAAGTAATTATAAAGCAGTATAAAAGAAAAAACCGAATCGCGGAGTAAACATGCATATTTGTCCGAACGGATTCACGACCGGCCTTATAGCGGTAGTCTCATGTATCGCGAGACTTCCAAACCAAAACAAGCGCGTAAGTCAATGGGCTAAACTGCAAGCGCCGTTTCTGGTAGTGGGAGACCCAATGGAGGAGGAAATGTCCGCTTTTTCATCAGAACAGGTCAGTCAAGCAAAATAATTACTTCCAAGCTGCTTTATGACTATGATAATGTTGCATAGAGACTTGCATAGAGCCTCTGTAAATGTGCCTTCCATTCTATATTTGACCTTCCCACTACTGTGTTCTGAATTACTTTACAATACCAGTGCGGGGAGAGTGCATCTTAATAAATTATAGTGTTTTCATCATTTTCCCTGCAGCCTGAGGTCTTAATATCCCCAATTCAGTTGATAAAACACCCTTTTAGGAGTGAGTTGGTGTTTGTGAAAAAATCTTGGACATATAATCCAACATTTCTGAAAATAATGAACAAATTCAAGGTGTTTGTGTGTGTGGAGTACTCACCTGATTTGGTGGTGTGTTTTTGTTGAGGTGTAGAGTTGGGGCTGACTCCCCCAGCAGGGTTTTTAGCGGTCTAACTTCTGGGGTGCTGCTTGTGCTGCTATTTGATGAGCCAGAGATGGAAGCATGGACAGATGCCACTACTTTGGCCTGTTCAGGGGGGACGTACCTTAAAAGCAGATGAAACTATATGCCATTAGTGGAACAGTTATTTCAACTATGCAGGTCAGTATGTGATTATAGGGAGGATGTATTTGTATGATGACGAGTGAATTCTTGTAAACATAAACATTTATGAGTGAGGCACCATCACTGTGGAGTATATTCATGGTATACAGAACAGCGTCTTGTGCGAATGCTTTTCTACAGTAATAGTGGCATGTTGAGACATGAACTGCTTTCATCACTGCTCTCATTTTCAACAGAATGCCTTCAGAGACTGAACATCAGAGGAACTAAAAATATCTTTCATTAGAGGGGCCATTCTCTCGATGAAAAATTTCCAGTAAAAAAACAATTTCAGCTGAATATCTATGTTAATTTTCCCACCCACATATATATCTGCACTTCCCCAAACATCAATGTTATAACCAATTACATTGGAAAATCTAAGTGAGATAATTTAACATTTCTTTGTTTTATCTGATCACTTATCACACTACAAATCTCAATTCCAGTAACTTTGCCACAGTTCTCACACATTTGAATTTGATTAATCCTACAAACTCCTAGAGTCATTTTGTCATGAACATAGAGCAGCTTGACTGTAGTGACCTACATTCACAGCATTTGAAGAGGGGTATTCAGTGGCTTGCTGGAGGCTAAGTGCTACAAGCTGCCTCTGAGCCAGAGAGAAGAGAAAAATGCTGCAGAAAAAAAAAAAGCTACATGTCTGTGTTTTTGCTCACAACTTTCCACGGTACAAATTTTAAGTTCATAATTCTAAAGAGAAACTTACCATCTCTTCTTTTCATATTTGTCTTGAAGGAACTCCTTTACTTTCTGTGGTTCTCTGAAGTCTGGTACTGATAAGGTTCTGTCATCATAAAGACCAAGCCAGATCTGTTTACATGCCTGAAACACACAAATGATGTTCAGTTGAAACATTTTTTTACACACCTCTCCCCTTATAATTGCTGGGATAGGCTCCAGCCAACCCGTGACCCTGATTTGGACTAAACTGTACAAAAGTAGATGGATGGATGGATGTAAATAAATCTATCCATCTTTTCATAGGTGAGCCAGTTGGCTAATATTTTGTAATTGTGACGATGAGAAGAAAAAGTCACGGTTTACCATTTTGGTGTAAATATTTATACATTAGGTGATTCTGTGTTCTTAAACTAGGAGAGAGAAATTGAGCCAATAAAAAAGAGTCATCTTTCACTGGCTTTAGGTTTTAGACAGCACTTCATAGTATTAGCATAGTGTAATGCTTCATCAGTACAGAATTCTGCATTCAATCAAAATAGCTCTTACAGTATGTTTTCCCTTCCTTTAAGCAACCTGAAGGCACCCACACCAAAACTTAAAACATAACATATTCAAGTTCATGTTTCTGTTTTGGATTTTAAAATGGTTTTACCTTTATTTCTGTATCCAAATAATGCTCTCCAAGGAGAGACTGAAATGCAGCTTAAGGTTGTGATATTTATTCAGCAGCCTTAAAGGGTATGAGCATCATCTCCAACCTTGAGTCACCTGATTGTCTCCCTGGTCGGCCACTTTCCAACAGCTTTTAATAGGTTGTGTTTCCCGGGTGGCATTGTTCTATTTCATACTATGTTTAACAGAAATGTGTTTTGCGTGGCAATGGACACGATAGACTTTGGCCTCTCTGTGCAATATAAATATACAGCCCTACTCTATCAGATTAAGATGAAAAGATGAGAGCTTGAATCACATTTCATAATTAAGATCTCTGCTAACTACATACTGAATGTTACATTCAGATACTTTATTAGCATACAGCTGAACATTTTAGAAACTAAACAACTAACAGTATATTTAC
The DNA here is from genome assembly GCA_036024015.1 of Craterocephalus amniculus. Lineage (NCBI taxonomy): Eukaryota > Metazoa > Chordata > Actinopteri > Atheriniformes > Atherinidae > Craterocephalus > Craterocephalus amniculus. Next base: position 6,723 of record JAVQJG010074864.1, on the reverse strand, counting down.
CTTAAAAACATGTCTGTACTGTAGTGGAAATACTCTTGCCAATTCATTCTCATTCATTGCATGCAGTGAAATGCAATTAGAAGCTGAGGCCTCAAAAAAGCATGTAGTTAGAGTAAATAAAAATGAAAGAACTGATGTCTAAACAGTTCAAGATGCATAGTGACAGTCCCCAGTACTGATCTTAGCTTTCTGTATCAGTCAAACAACTTTTTTGTTTTCATTCATTGGCTCACATTGGCTGTGTTTAAATGTTTTTTTTAATTCAAAATAAATTATTTTGAATTTAAAAATTCTGAATCAAAATATTCTTCGTTTGAGTTTACATGGAAATATTAAACACTTAATAATAACCGTCTGTTGTAAATCATTTATAAGTGAGTAGTTCATGATAACCCAACTATTTACAAAATAAGCAGCTACAATATTACTTCACTTCCACGTGAACAGACTCGATTTGAGTCTGCTTGCTTCAGGCGGCCAGCACTGTATATGGTCATCATGGCGACAGGACAAGCATGTGCAGAACAACTAGAATTAACTTAAAGCAGAATGAAGGTATACATGATAAAGGGTGATAATTTGGATTACAAGTGAATTAAACCAGCTACTTATTTCAGAACTAAGTTTAAATTGTGTTTTCATTCAGAATAAGTGTTTACATGGTCATTTTCCATCTCATTAAAGTGAAATTAACTTTTACTGCAAATAAAAGAGGGATTAAAACTCGAATGTAAACGTGGCAATTGTTGCATTTGTTTGTGCTGAAGGATATGACCATGTTTATCATCCAGTTTGACCAAAACTTAATTTGAACCTAACTTTTGAGATAATTTCCTAAATGTAGATAAGATAGAAAAAAGGGTTTTCAAACGTTTGCATTGTTTAAAACACTGTGATTAGAATGCTTGTAAGCTTGTACATAAGACAACTCAGCCAAAGGAGCTGGAAGTGACCTCACATGTAATTACCATAATAAACATGTTAATTGACAAAAAAGAACATTTCTTACCTCATTGCCGTGCTTCTGTAGAAACTCGATTTCCTGTTGCGTGAAGGTAGTCATGGAGATAGACTTGACTCTATGGGGTGGATTCAGTCCTCGTCTGCAGGTGGAGAAATAGAGACTGAGGTTAATGTAATTTGGGGACACTATAAATGAGAGCCTCATCTGGATATACTCCGGAGTCGATCTCTGTGGATGAGGCCATTTAATTAGCTATAAGCTGATTGGCTGCTGGTGTGTGGAACTGAGGACAGGAAGACAACATCATAAAGAGAAATCACAGAGAATAATCATGATAGAGAAACCGTGAAGGAGCATGAAGGAAGTGGCTAAAACCCTTCCTTTACTTGCACTGACTGAACAGAGGTTGTCGGTAAAAGTAAAAGAGCGAGCAATCTTCTCTAGTATAGAAACTTTCATTACAGGGAAACGCCCGTTATCCTAAATAAAGCCAAATTAATTTTTCTTCAAAAGGTCACAGCTCATGTGAGAGCGACTAGAATTTAAAATACCTTGTAACTATAATAACTGGAAAAGCCTTTGACTGCGACCAGGTGAGACTGATTAACTTTTAACAGTCAGCAGATGAAAGATGTGTAATCATTAACCAAACATATCAGAGTAGAAATAACAAAACAGTCAAATTAACACATACATAAAGACACACAGGATTGTGAAACAGAAACAAACACCAAAAACACATTTTAATCCAGTGTACAGCAAATCCGTGGTGTCATGTTTACGTGATAAACTGACAACACATTCTCAACATAACACATTAATAGCATAGCAACTCATTTAAGGGCATGTAAAACACACTCTTGCATAATTCCACAGTGAAAAACTAATCCAGGCCTGATTTTCCTAACAAAAGCTCTTTACACCCATCAGTCTGATGATAACCTCTGCCATATCTTTTACAAGTTTTGAATTGTTATCTAAAGAGCCGAGTGTGTCATTAATGATTAAAAAAGAAGTCAGAAATTAAACTGGGCCTCCTGTCTCCATGTGTTAGGATATATACCTTTATTTATTTGAAGTCCTTGTGACAACTATCTAGGAAATAAGATCCAAAGTGTCACAATTACATGCACCATGTCATGCACATGTCACATCCTCCAGTGAAATACTAGACCTGGTCGCTAAATTATTTACTGCTATTACCTCTACACAACTTGTTTTCAAACTCCCCCAATCCTTAACTCATCCACTAACTGTTTCTAAATGTGTTACACACAATGTGATTAAGAGTAAGCTCTAACATTAAAAAAAAGCAACCGCAACTCATTCAACACACAGAGCGCAAAACAAACAAGAAGTGAGCTCTGTCAACTTGCACACAAGAGAAGACAAGAGTGATGTAAGACACTGTCAGTGAAATGGCCACTGCATGTTTTAGCTTGCAAAATAAAAAGTATTTTTCATTCAATCTAATGTCATCACCATGACATTAAATGGGTCCATGGGAACTACCAGGAGGTATTTCTAAAGTTATCACTAAACCAATCAGTGACCAGTTATGTCATATCGATGCTTTCTAGGCAAAAAGTAAAAGCGGCAAAAAAAGTACAAATATGCAACTAATAGAACTGCATAAATCACCAAATCAATCACAATAAAAACAAATAACTGATCGTTCAAATTACTAGTTAAGAAATTCAATTTGGCTTTCAAAGTACACATTTGTTTTCCCTCTTATTGCGTTATTGACTTGCCAAATAAAACAAGCAGGAAGAAATTGTTTTGTCAGCGACATGTCTAGAAAACAAATGATGGTGTGAGAGCATCTCTGGTTTGGTTTTCTGTGCCTGGGGTAGGGGAAAGATCATATTTTACTCTAACAAAGATAAAACTAGGCCAGATATGGGGAGAAAAAGTCCCATTGCCCTTAAGGTCTAAATATGATGGCAGCATCTTTGCCCAGTTGTCTCACTGAGACTCTCTTCTACAGATTTGTTTGCTATTCATGTGACTGATAGATTTAAAACACATCTTTTCTACCGCGTTGTACTCAAAATCATTTGATGCATATTCATGTTTGAATAACAATCAGGAATAGAAAAGCATACATTTTTTATGAGACAATTGTGGGGAATAACAACTGCCAAGTCATTCTTGTATCCTATCTGTCATGTCATAATATTATGGCCCAGGAGTCTCACTGACCTATTTCACAATGATCACTGCGAATGGATCCATATCTTATGGGAAATTTTTTGATAATAAAGTAATAATTAACAAAAGCAGCTGCACCAAAATTCGAGAAAAAACAGCAATGTCTGTACTGCACAAGTTGCTAACTAAAGCCAACCCATTTCTACTTGAAATAATGTGGTATTGTGTATCAGAATATCACATATAGCACAGGAAAATATTATGACCTAGTTGCTACTGTATACCAGGACAGCTGAGCCAGGGAAACTCATCTCATTTGCATACTGTAACAGCTTCAGGGTGAGAGAAGCTGGCAACATTAACTTTCAAAAGAATGGAGGGGCTTGCAAAAAGGCTAATTTTACTGCCCTAAGTCCAAAGAAACAGTATCTTTTAAATCCTCTTCTTGGTTTTAACAACTTCCTTCTATCACCGAATATGTAGATTCTTTGAAATAAGCACTTGAATTACACCATCACTAATGACTCATCCTGATAGATTACAATTATATAAGAAATTAAATGACGAGGGGAAAAGGAGATGTTTTAACAGTTAAAGTCACGTTTAGTAATTAGTCAATCTTTTATGTTCCCCATTATAGTTCGTGTCTGCGACACCTGGCCACTTCTGACATTGTCTCGTCACTTTTGCATACATGCACACTCTGGACACACAGGCCGAGACTTCCTGCCATGAGAAATCCTCTAGTAAGAAACATTGTGAGCGGTGTTCCTCCTGGGAAGGCCCCCACCTTCATAAGGAATGTGTTTACATAGCAGATTCCAACACCACCCATTAAATAACTTCAACTACAAGGGGGAGATGGTTGCTAAGACATGAGTAGTCGTGCCCCTGCCAACATCCCTTGAAGAAACCAAAGTAAGAACTAAAACTGCAGCTGAAAAAGAGAAAGAGCGAGCGAGTAAATAGAATACAAAAACTTTTAAAAATCCATTATTATTCAGAAACTGGAATGCTCTAAGTAATTGGACATTTACAGGCTGTCAAATAAAAAATAAAAAAACATGACTAATTTTGCCAATAAGTCCGTGCACTAGTTTAAAGTGGGGCTTTGTGTTGCCCCAATTTGTTCAAGAGAGCGCCTGACGAGAGTATTAGGCTATTCACATGAGAAATCTGGTTTAAAAGAATATACATATTACACATAGAGCCGGGTGATGAAAATCTAAATTCTTCTGTAAAAAACACTGCAAACTTGAAGAAACATTCCTTCCCAGTTTGAAATTATGCAGCTACATATTATGCGCAACAGTTTAAATGAAAATACAGCTTACATGGAAATAAGCAGTCATACTGATGAAACTTGCTAAAGAATTTCATGGGAACATGGCTAATGTGATGCCTCGTTTATTGTCCTGAGGTTTTGCAAGATTTGACTTTGACAATTTAGAGGAAAGGCTACTTCATTGTGAGTGAATATTTAAGCAATATCTTTTCATGCTTTTCTCCTCTCAAATAAAAAGTAACTAGAAACAGAGAGAGATTAAGAGACAGAGAGATAGTGTGAAAAAGACAAAGACGAGTGACCTAACCTCTCTACCACTTCTTGTTGCACACGTAAAACATCACATGCTGCTGATGTAGCAGCGCAGTGGGGACATACCACTTCCTGAGCCGGCAATCACACCCCACTTCCTGCATACTGTGGATCAGCCAGGGAAGAAATGTGAATGTGATCTCGAACTAAAAAAGGTCTTTCTACACACATTACAGACTTACACTGAAGACTTTTGCTATAGTAATAGTATAAACTAAACTTAAAAGAACTTATGATATCAACAGAAAACTGTATTTTATGGTTAAAACCGAAACCTCAGTAGTGAGAATTTCCTGAACTGCGGAGCAAATACTTCCCTTTCAACACCTTTGAAACAATCTGTATGTCCACATGGAGAATGACAAGGGGATTTCAATAAATTATTAGCTTCTTGACAGTATATTGATCATTTATTAGCCAGAGAAAGCTACAGACTGGAATAAATAAATCAAGATGGATGGATGGGTAATTTTTGATTTACCTGCCAATAACCTGCTGTCATTTTAGGCACCTTGAAACAAGTGAGGGAGAGGGGGGAGGGTTTCATCTCCTTATTTGATCAATGTTGGGACAACGTTACATTTATTACTGGACTCTAACAGTCTATACAAGAATATGCATCAAAAACTATTTTTGGACACTGATGCACAAAGGGGAAGCTGAGATTTTAGCTAGAAGACAGTAATGCAGAGTGTTTGGTTTTTTAATCTGACGCAGTTTATCGTTTCAACAGCAACCTTGCATAAGCGCAATACTCCCAACACAAGACTTGAAATGTCAATTTCAAGTGCACCCCTCCCTCCCTATTGGTTTTCATTTGATAAAAGAAACTTGATTCGAGTTTTCAAGTTTTTTTAATGGACAACTGAAGAGTATAACATCACTAACTGAAACAACACACCTTGATATATACTTTGAAGATGCTTTTATACACACAGAGCTTGTTGTTACTGAGTGACAAGCAGGTTCTGTGTGTGAACAAAGCAAATGGTCAAAGAGCAATGGGACACAGCAAAAAGGAAAGATTTTATAGCAAAAAGAAATATGATGCAACTTTTGGCAAAAGCACAACAAGAAAACAACAATCTGATTTATGAAGAATATGTCAGCCAAAAATGACTCAGAATCTGGTCCTTCTTATTGCAGTAATATGATGTTAAAACAACTAGTTTGCTTATCATTGAAATCACCAACATAGAGAATTTCTAAGTAATATACTGTAATTATCAAGTCATATCACATGGAGTTTCTTTCTAAATCTGGCAAACGTCACTATGAAACAAAACCTTTTAAAATTCACGTTTAACAGCTGCATTTAGATGTTACATCTGCAGCGGCAAAAGAAGAAATGGGATGTTCACTAATCCCAAATCCCAAGTTACAGATGCTTAGTTACACAACTACACAGCAAGGCTTTAAGTCTGTGAAATGCTGTTTAAAGTCAAAACACACAGTTAGACTTTAACTATCATAACAGTGGATAGGTTTTTAAACTTTGACGGGGAGTGAAGCAGAGAATTCGCAAATGACATCTTGATCAGCTGCTTGCTAATTGAAAGTCCCATTAATGTGCCATTAATAGCGTTGGACCATTGGGTGGCATTCATATCTTTAAAATCATATACCAATGGTCCCCTGTGATTGGCTCCATCACTTAATATAGGTGTAGGATTGTGACTTCGCTGGGATGGGGTGGGGTCTCCGGTGGCCTCGGGTCTCCGGTTGTCTCCTGGGTGTGGGTCTGGGCTGCTCTGCTGTTGGGGTCGGCTTGGGGTTCCGTTCTGGGTGGGCGGCTTTGGTGGGCCTCGGGGTGGGTCTACCTCGTGGTGGTGGGGGGTGGCTGCCGGAGTGCCTGGGTTGGTGGCCGTCGGCCCGGGCCGGGTGGCCGGTTGGGTCCGGGGTGGGCCGGGTGGGGGCTCCGGGCTCTGGGGTGTGGGGTCTCCCCCCTCTCCTGGGGGTGGGGGGTCTGCCGCTGCTGGGGGGGGCACGTCCTGTCCGGATGCGCCGT